>JNCO01003375.1:0-16840 GCA_000785685.1 Uromyces viciae-fabae
TACCTCACACATTTACATAACCATTAAACATGCAAACAGTTATTTACATGTGAACACAGTTAAAAATGGTGTTATTCTAGTTTCTGCCCAGTTATGGCAAAAAGGGTTAAGGGGTAGGAATTTGGGGGTACACCCAGCGAGGGACCCTAGGTTATTTCGCATGGGGAACCCACTTATGCAGTAATATTCTTATTATTCCTACTCCTTATTAGGTTTTTCACTATTTTGTTATTATTTATTAATATTTTTAGTTATATAAATATTATAAAATTATTTCTGCTATTTGTTAGTTGGCTCTAACATAGTAGCCAGCTGACATTCCCTCCCAAAAAAAAGGGAAGGTCTTCTTTTTTGTTCAAGAGAGGAGAACTGACCATAAAAAGGTTGGTCTCAAAAAAAAAAATGATATAAAAAAAAAATTTACTTCATTTCATTGTTATCCAATTTTTTTTTTTTTTTTTTTTGTGTATCACTCATGTTTATTTTTATAAAAGAATGATATTTTGTGGTTGTTTCCTGTTGCGGATCCCTCTGTCTCCTGCAGGGGTAAAATTGTAATTTTTCTCCTGGGGGAGACAATCTTAATCACTCTCCTGCTGGAGACAAATTGAATCTGTCTCATGCAGGGGGAAAATTGCTAATTTTTCTCCTGCAGTGGAAAAATTGCTAATTTGTCCCCTGCATGAGACAGATCCAATTTTTCTCCAGCAGGAGACATTATTAATTTGTCTCCTGCAGGGAAAAGATTGCTAATTTGTCTAGTCCTGCCGGGACAAAATTGTGATTTGTTCCTGGTAGGAGACAAATTAAAATTGTTGGAGACAAAATTGTGATTTTTCCCTGGTAGGAGACTAATTAAGATTGTGGAGACCAATTAAGATTGTTGCAGGAGACAAATTAATTATTTCACCAGCAAAAGACAAATTAATGATGTCACCAGCACGAGACAAATTAATGATGTCTCCAGCAAGAGAAAAATTAATGATGTCTCCGGCACGAGACAAATTAATGATGTCTCCGGCACAAGACAAATGAATGATGTCTCCAGCACAAGACAAATTAACGATGTCTCCAGCAAGAGACCAATGAATGATGTCTCCAGCAAGAGACAAATTAATGATGTCTCCGGCAAGAGACAAATTAATGATGTCTCCAGCACAAGACAAATTAGCAATTTGTCCCCTTCAGGAGACATATAGATATATATATTTTAACTTCCTGATTTAGAGTTTTTTTGATAAAGAACCCCACCACAGCATAAAACCAAACTAAAAAAACTTTAGAAGCCTAAAAAAAACTGTGCCCCACATTCCCACCAAAAAAAAAAAAAGCAAAAAAAAAAAAAAAAAAAAAAAAAAAAAAAAAAAAAAAAAAAAAAAAAAAAAAAAAAAAAAAAAAAAAAAAAGAAAAAACTACTCTGCCTCTCGTAAGTGACCAAAACTGAAAAAAAAAAACATCGCTTCCAGGTAAGTCTTTTTTCACTCTTCTCCAAGCAATATCTGACTAACTCTTTTTTTCATCCTCTTCCTCTGTTGCCTACTCCATTGGTTATAAATAACTGGATTGAAGAATATAAGATGTAAGTCATCTAGGCTTTCTTGTTTGATATTTTTTTTTCTTTTTTTCTTAGATTGCTAATTTTTATTTTACTTCAGAAATCCACTGCTTCTCTTTTATATTTTTTTATCAATATAGGGAGAAGGGCAAGGTAGGTCATCTTGTGTCCTTCAAGCAAAGATTTTTCTTACTCTCTACTTCCATTATCAAAAAAAACAATAAATGAATTTATTGATTAATTATCTTTTAAGCTAACATCTTTT
The DNA here is from genome assembly GCA_000785685.1 of Uromyces viciae-fabae. Taxonomy (NCBI): domain Eukaryota; kingdom Fungi; phylum Basidiomycota; class Pucciniomycetes; order Pucciniales; family Pucciniaceae; genus Uromyces; species Uromyces viciae-fabae. The sequence goes on from JNCO01003375.1 coordinate 1,821, forward strand.
GTTTTGTTTTTGTTTTGTTTATTTTTTCTTGCTCATATTGTGCTCAGTCTGAAATGGTTATATGATGGATGAACGTCAAAAAGTTTGTGGTTTTGACCTGATTTGATCCATCAAAGACATCATAATAGAAGCATGCTGTGTCTCACATGTGGCTAGCAGAGGGATGCAAAGTTTCCAGGGATTGTGAGAAGGCACAAAACATTATCAAAAATTTCTGAATGAAATTGAAAAAAAGAAAACAAAATAACGAAATTAAAAGTTGTAAGTGTTTTTAAAATTTAAAAATAAAATTATTAAAAATAAAATTGAATTAAAAAGTTGATTTGATGATTTTAATTTCAATACTATTAATTCCTTAGAAGGCACAAAACATTAGCAAAACTTTCTGAATGAAATTGAAAAAAAAAAAAAAAATTAAAAGTTGTAAGTGTTTGTAAAATTTAAAAATAAAATTATTAAAGATAAAATTGAATTAAAATAAAATAAAAAATTCAAAGAAAGAAATTGATTTGATGATTTTAATTTCAATACTATTAATTTTTATTCAAATAAATGAAAATAAAAATATAAAAAAATCATTTTTATTCTTAAGTAAAAATGAAATTCAAAGTAAAAAAGGATTTAGATTAAATAGAAATAATTAAGATTATTCTAAAAAGATCAAATAACAGGTGAATACATAATTTAAATTGAAATCATGGAAAGAAAACATAAAACAAAGCTTCATGTGAAAAAACATCATTAACAATGTGAAATAAAATTAAAAGAATTGAGATTGAAAATCTATCCTTCAGATTGATTTTAAATTTATTCAAATAAGATTTTTTTTTAATGTGATATAATTTTCATTTTGGATCAAAATAAAACAATAAGAATCCAAATCAGAAAAATTAAAATTATCAATCAATTTCAATTTTTAGAATATTTATCAATAAAATTTCAAATAATTATTAAAGGAATAAAAAAATAACAATTTATATGTTCAATTCAGAATTGAAATATTATATATGAGATATCTATAATAAAATTGATTTTGTTAAAAGATCTGATTCAGCTGCCTTAATGTATATGAACATTTTTGTTTTTTCAATGCTTATCTATAATTTAAAATGAAAATTGTAAACATTCTCCTTTAATTCATTTATTAAAAAAATTAGTTGTGCAACTCTCATAGGTATTATATCTGAATATTTCAATTTTTCCTCCAAAGAATAATTAGTTTCTTTCAAATATTTTTTTATTCTTCATTATTTATTTTCATTTTTCTTAATTTATTTTCATTTTACTTAACTTATTTATTTTACTGATAGAACTTTTCATGAGCTATGCTTTCATGTAGCATAGCAATTGAATTTGGTATGTTTTTTTTTAGTGTGGCCATTGAATCAGATACCCTTTAATGTAGTGTAGTGATTGAATTTGCTACGCTTTCATGTAGTGTAGCGATTGAATGTGCTATGCTTTCATGTAGCATAGCAATTGATGGTGCTAAGCTTTTGTGCAGCTTAGCAAATCCAATAGCTACTAGCGCTACGCTAAAGTTTACAGGGATTCCTGTTGGTGTTATTATTTTTTTTGAGACACTACGCTACCTGGTTTTATTTTTCTCCAAAAATTCCTGTAGCTGTAGCTTCAAAAAAAAACAACGCTACATGTTGCAACATTGTAGCGTGGCTTAATAAGCTACACTAAGCTACACTACATGTAACCTGTAGCATAGCAGGCACACCGTTGTTAATGGGCAAGAGTTGCTTGTAGCACTATGTCTGTATCTTAAATCATTATATTCAACTTGATTTTCTACAGTTCTATTTTCTTTATCAGCATTAATACATATAAAACACCATACTGCATCAGTTTAAAATTTATGACATTCTTGAGTATTGTGATTATCTCCACAGTTGGAGCATAAAGGGTCATTTTTGCGGAAATTGACTGTATGGCCCACGTCTAGACAGTTAAAACATCGGGTGGGGGATTTGACATAGTGGGCCCCTTTCATAAAATAAGACATGAAAAAGAGTCCTCCTTTTTCAATTTGTGAAGCAGTAAATTTATCTGAAAAATGTATGACTAAGGTGCCGTGTATTTTTTTTTTTTCATGGGGGTTTCCCAGCCATCTGATGTTGATGATGTCTTTCTCAGTGATTTCATTTTCAATGCAGAGTTGTTCAATTTGTTTTTTATTTTCTGTCAGCTGGCCACTATGTTACAGCCAACTAACAAATAGCAGAAATAAATTCTGTAATATTTTTATAGGTAAAAAATATTAATAAAAACAATAAAATAGTGAAAATACTTTTAAGTATTGAGAATAGTAGAAATATTATTGTATATTTGAATTCCTTGTTAAAAAAGAACCCCAGTCCCTTGGAATAAGTAAGGGTAAAATACACCCCCTTCTCCTTTATTTTATTAATAAAAGGAAAATAAGAAGGAAACCCCTGCAAACCCTCCAGATGAGACTTCACATATACTCATGTATATGTATTAAAATATATTAATTCATAAAAATGAGGTGTTGTGTATAGTTTAGGAGTTAAGTACATATTGGCAATACTGTCAAATGACGTGGGAGATTACCTAATCACCCCCCTAGACAAATGACACAGATTTAGTTGGCTTATGTAACCCAATTGACAGATCCCGCGGGCCCTGACGGGCCAAAACTGCTTTGTTTGAAATTACAGACAATACAAAGCAATAGTACTCCCACAGACCTCCGAAAAATAGAAGTGTCATAAAAATATTTCACACTAAGGAAGATTCCATTTTTCCTGGATAAATAAGATAGTTTTATCTCGAGGAAAAATAGAAATTACAATGAGAAAAGAAAATCAATATGAAAAGTATTTTTTCAAATATCAATTGAATAGGAGAAATGACATATTTAGTTCAAAAAGTTATACCACCATCATTTCAATTGATAAAAATAAATTAAAATGACACAGATCATCCTTGGAAGATATATTTCCAAGGGTTATACCACCATCATTTCAATTGATAAAAATAAATTAAAATGACACAGATCATCCTTGGAAGATATATTTCCAAGGATAAATCCCTCGAGTACAGATCATGTACCATCTTCATCTCACATTGCCCACGGAATTGAACAATTACCTACAAAATGCAGCCTACATTCTGTGAGACACTTACATACTATTAGTACGTCCCAGGAATTGGTAAATGTTATTTTTGAAATTCTAGTCCCAAGTTGTGACTCTCACATGTTCAATTTTATTTCTCAGTCATTATTTTAGTCAGTCTTAAAACATCTTAAAAATCAATAAGTCTAGTATTATGCTAAAGTTGCATAATGAAGTTGAAAATTCCCTCTAGTTGAAGTAAAAAATTGTCTTCTAAGGTTGAAGTAAAAAAATGGTAGTAAAAAAATTATTTTGAATATTCATTATTGTAAATACTATAAATATAGATTTATCAAATAATGAAATAAAATCATTGATTCAAAAACTTCTTCCTTCTTTTTTTTCTTCTAGAGAGTCAATCCAAGTATTTTAAATACTTGTCCCCTTTTTCAAACTCCAATCTTCTGATCAAAAGCCCAAGCCCAGTCATTAGAGCTTTCGGCTGATTGAATAATTTTCCTCCCAAAGATGTTAGTCCAAGAATTCTTCAGTTATAAGAGGAGGCCTTTCATCCTTCCTACCAATCTTCATCATAACTTTTACCCAGCTATATATAGTTACTTACATACAAACCATAGTATCAGTCACTTTTCAGCCATTAAAGTCTACATCCGACCCCAACTGCGCCCTAGGATCCCCTTCAGAACTCCTCAAGTACTCCTCCCCCTCAACTACGCCGTCAGGATCCCCTTCAGAACTCCTACTTAATTTCCCCATCCTCTAGGTAAGTCTCTGGGCTCCAACCTTTAAGCCCAGACACCTCTATCTCATACCACTTCGTGGTAAAATTGGGTTAACAACCCCTGAATTATTCAGGCCCCAACACTAGGGTTTAAAATACCCCAAGAGCGTGCTCTTGGCCCCTAATACACTCAGAGGGTGAAGCAACCCCATCTCAGCTGGCCCCTCTGTTAAAATTTATATTAAAATATATATTCAAACCAAACCACTCTCAAAATAGTTATAAAACTATTTTTATAATTCTTGAAGTGTGTGTAGTTAAAGGGTATTCATTCCCTAGCATCACAGTGTCTGACATTTTCAATTTCAAAAAAATAGGGGCTGAATGTAATAGAACATGAAATGTGAAAGGTCTGTTAATTAAGGCCGGGTCACTCAGATGTGTCCACCTGTTCTTGTTGTGTAATAGCCAGAGGGCCATCCATCTTGTCCTTGTGTAAAATTTCATATTGCCAGATTTGAGGATTGCCACACCGCGGACTAGCGGTTTTGCGGAGTCAACCAGGTCCGTAAACAAGTCCAGGGTCTTGTTGACTCTGGTAGTAATTTGAGTTGCCGTCAAACCGGAGAACAGTTTGGTGTTCTTTACTTTGCGAATAATAAAATATCCGGGCTTGAACTCATTTATAAAAAGGTTCGCCGGGGGTGGGGGAGGAGGCAGATTTGCTTGATTTAACACACCCAAGGTAGATTTTGGATGCGTTCATTGTTGGTTTTTTGGAGCTGGGTACACTCCGGGAGTTGGAAGAACAAGCCAATTTGTATTTAACGGGTTAAAGGTAACCTAAAGAGTGTTTTGTTGGGTTACCTTGCTCCAGCTGGTTGGAGCGGTCATTGGTAGGTTGATATCTTGTGCTTGGTAGGTTGCAGCTTCTTGTAACTGGGAGATGTCATTGTTTTGAGGGTTATGGGTAGAAGATCAGATGTTTTTGGGAATTGAGCAAGTTCTTTGGGCTATATAGGCAGAGTTTTTACTATTTTTGAGTTTTTTGTCTAGTTCTTCAATTTTTTCAGTTGATTGATTGAAGATTTAATCATATTTTTTTTGTTGGATTTTTAATTCTTCTTTATTTTTTTCCCTTTCTTCTTCTTGTTCTAATTTATTTGATTTGCTATAATTGAAAAAAAAAACATTGTTCCCTGCTCATAGTGTTGATGAGTTTCATATGATCTTCAAATGAGATGATATAGCCATTTTTTGTTTTTTTTGAAATGTTCTTGAGAAAGTCAATACTGGGGCAAGTTGATTCATTATTTGAGTTATTTTGTGTTGAGGAAGGGGTTGGTCCCATCATGGGGGTATCAATGATGGGCTGGGGGGAAAAAAGAAAAAAAATAAAACTGTGAGAGGCTGAGTTGAGTGGTGCAGATGGATATGGATTTTCAGAGTTGAGAGGGATTTTCAAGGTTGAGAGTCAGATTTTTTCCCTCCATTTAATTATTTTGATTTATTTTATTTTATATTATTTTTGTGAGCCCTTTTTGGGCTTAATTTTTCCTTCTTTTTAAATATTTTCCTTCTCATTGAAATATAATTCTCAAGTTTGAGCTTCTTTCATACTGAACCACCCTGGTTCTCACTCCTTGGTCATTTGGTAGCCTCCTCTTCATCTTAGTCAACCATATTCCTGCAAAGTGATCAGATTCAAGAGCATAAATTCATCAGATAAAAACGCATCAAAAATAGGAGATGATAGCCAAGAAGCTAGCGCATCTGGTGCACTAGATCACTTGGGGACATGGGGTGTAGAGAAAAAGGGTTAAGTGAAAAATGGCCCAAAATGGCATTCGAGTGCTGCGAAAAATTGCGGGTTCGGCATAAGTCCCTCCAAGGGAGCAAGGGAGGGGCTTAGCTAAGTTAGAAACCAGGCAAATGAGCAAAACCAAATCAGCTACCAAAAGAGGTGGCTGATTTGGAAAACACATCAGCAAAAAAAAATATACCCAAATCATGAATCTGTGCTCCCCCCTTTGTCTCACCCTCTGTGTCATTTTTATACTTGTTCGTTCTGGAAAGCAAAAACATTCGTTGCATCTTAATTTGAATTTATTTTAAATTACCCAAAATATAAAAACATCTTAAGTTGATTTTAACTTAAATTGGTGAAATTCGGAAATGAGCATTTGAGTCAGTGTGTTTCCATAGCTTGCAACTTGCTTGTGCAAAATAAAGGAATGGCAAATCAGCAATGAGTTTTTAGCAAATCAGCTCTTGCTGGGCAAGGGCATTTCTTGTCTTGCTGATTGTGAAAAAAAAAAATTGCCGACAGGCGGCTATCGTGAACCGTCCTGACATATTTTCCTCGCTATGCTCGTTGATAAACTTCCCTCATGATTTGAAGGGCTTTTTGTATTTGCCCTATTCAGATCATCACAAACTGTAATGGTATCGAATGGGCCCGAAATACCTCAAATGAGGTTGAAAAGAGATGGTGATTTGGCTGTGCTGTAGGTACGTAAGACCGTCTCATGTGGCTTGATGACAAGCAGGTTTCACGGCAACTGGTGATCATTCGCCAAGACATACTACTATGTTCCATTCATTGGACTTTGTTTTCAAGTTTCTACGCTTCATCCACCCCACACAGACCAATTCACACAAAAGTTTAGGGGGGGTGGTGGGTGGGAGTGTTAGACAATCAATAGGATTTCTATCAGGAGAACAAAAAAAAACTGTAACAAGGTGTCGAATGAGCAGTTCTATTGACGAAGGTAGTGTGCTTGATGGCAAACAGGATTGAACATGATGAAAAAGTCGTAAGCATAGGTCATTCTTTATGATACCAGGGTGGAAGCGGTAGCACTTTCATACTTGAAGGCGGGCGCCAGTTGAGACTTGGTCTTGTAGTATCGGATCAGACGATGGATTCGGGATTCGATCAAAATCAAGCGGAACTGATACGGTGCGTACGGTGGAAGAAAAGGAAGATCATCTTGTTACACTCATTTCTTGAGAGCTCTTGATTGGGAACTATACTAACTTTGGAGTCCTTGTCCTTTCGGTTACGTTCCAAATGTTTGCGGACAGAAACGGCTTTCTTGATCAAGTGGTACAAGTCCTCAGGGATTTCAGGCGCAAGACCTTCAAAAAAAGATAGGACAAATAAAAATTCATAAGGCCAAAGAGAGATATGAAAAGGGTTTTAACAAGAATGGCTTACCATTGCCTTTGAGAATACGGAGAATCTTGGCTCCGGTGACACTCTTGACCTGGGCGATGCCATAGCTGTCTCGGAGTACCACACCAATTTGAGATGGGGTCATACCTTTGCGGGCCAACTTGAAAATGTGTTCAGAAACCTCTTGAGGGGTGACCTTGAGCCATCGTGGAGGAGTTCGTTTGTAGGGTAAGGCGGAACCGGCAATACCCTTGTGAGGATTATGCATACGACCCTGTGCGTAGGAATACCTTTGATTTAGCCCATGGTTGTAAATTGAGCTCTATCTAAAACAAATCATACCATGGTGATTGATTATTGAATAATAGTTCCCAATAAAGTCTGATAGGTCGTACGGTACAGAAGGACGATCGGATTATACGGTGGTGAAAGAAGCAGAGCCGTCAGGACAAGTCCAGCAATGCCAGAAGCGCCTCTAGCGATGATTATCACATGGCTCAGCGAAAAATAAATCAACCTCACCGAACTTGAGACTTGCACCACGTACGCCGGGAGAAGAAGTTTGCTTGATGACCGTTTTCTTTTCTCGGGCAATGTTTTTATTCTGTTTTAATCCCCCGTTACCATGATGAGAGATGCAACCCTAACCTAACCAACTGCGGTTTAGCCCTCTAAACGCAGCAGCTCACGATCATGAAACCCAACCCAAATTCATTACATTACCCTGTCGGGCTCAAAGAAGGAGTAGGTCAATCATTCATTCAATCATCCATCCTGGCTAGAAACTGCTATTCCTCACAACTACTTTGAAACTCCTACCTTAGTCTTGTGTTCGCGCCTCAAGACTAGCATCGAACGGTCACCATGAAACTCAATATTGCCAACCCAGCTACCGGTCAACAGAAGAGTATCGACATCGATGACGAACGAAGGGTCCGAATCTTCTACGAAAAACGTAAGAATCATTTTGGATACTCAAAAATAATGCTCAGCCGCCAATACTGTTATTCCCTTCTCTCTTCCTTTCTCTTGCTACAGGAATGGGCCAAGATGTCGAAGCTGATCCTCTCGGTGATGAGTTCAAGGGCTACACCCTTCGAATCTCAGGCGGAAACGACAAACAAGGTGTCAGTTTATTTAAATCAGACTTTCAGCCATCGATTTCACAGTACCAATTAAATTCTTGTGTGCTTTAGTTCCCCATGAAGCAGGGTGTCTTGACCCCGAAGCGGGTTCGACTCTTACTTTCTGACGGTCATTCGTGCTTCCGGGCCCGTCGAGAAGGAGAGCGTAAACGTAAATCTGTTCGTGGTTGTATTGTCGCTTCCGATATCGCCGCCCTGTCCTTGATTGTTATCAAGCAAGGTGATAACGACATCCCTGGTTTGACGGACACCGTCCTTCCCCGTCGTCTTGGTCCCAAGCGTGCCACCAAAATCCGCCGATTTTTTAACTTGACCAAGGAAGATGATGTCCGCAAATTCGTCGTTCGCCGTGAAGTTAAGAGCGCCAAGAACCCTGACGCCAAGCCCTATACCAAGGCACCCAAAATCCAGAGATTGGTGACCCCCGTAAGTCAATGTGTTCGCCTTCAATCCAATGATCGGCACTCTTACCATTGTGGCCATCTTTTTCTTCAAAAACAAAAACCCCCATCTATAGATCCGTCTTCAACGACGCAGACATCTCCGATCCTTGAACCGTCGTCGCAACGAAGCCCAAAAGGCCCAATTGGCTGAATACAAGGAAATTGTTGCTAAAAGACAATCTGAACGCAAAGCTAAAGTGGCGGCTGTTAAGTCGCGAAAACATGCTAATGCAGTTGCTCAACATTGAAATATTACTTGAAATGTCAAATTTCTTAATTGGTCGCCCCCAAACAATCTCTTCCAGAGTATTGGATGATCACTGTGCCTGTCTTCCTTCAGATTTCCTTTCATATGCCCTATGCACGTAAAATCTACTTTTTCCTGGTAAAATCTAACGTTGCCCCTCGTTTGTTTCACTTTTGAAACTCCGTGAGATGAAAAGTTTCCATCCACTTACACTGCCGAGTAGTATTTTCGTTCGATTTATCATCCTTGCAGCCTTTTTGATGAATACCTAGATGGATGCATCATCAGTGGATTCATCTCTCCCTGAACAATCGTCCATATTTAGGTTTCTTTTACTCTGATTTTGAATTGATGTTGACGCTGTAGTCTGCAATACAAGAGATTTGTACTTTCACATACCTTTGCTACGAGTTACTGGCTGGCTTCTTCAAGCACTAAGTAAAGCAATTCCCGACTTCATCCCTGAGGAATGTGCATGCCAATTCAACGTCTGGGAGAAATAGTACTGTTATTATCTTGCAACAAATGCAGATTGTAGGTTGTTCAAAGCTATTTATGGCTGCTTCTATTACAGCTAAGGCAACATGGGGAAGACCCGTCCAATGTTATTTTACCTCCACAAATCACTATTTGCTTTGGTTGCAACGTCTCGCCGCTTCTTTTCATCGCCATCTTCATTGACGAGTCGTTGCAGCAATCTGGGTTTTTTCGTGGTCCCCAAAAACCCAAGTGGGAAATCTGAAGAAGGTATGGCTCACCTTTCTTTGGTGTAGTTGGCTCTCTTCAAGGACTTCCCCGGTCGTCATACTCAAGTCAATTCTACTCGAACTTCATTCGGGAGGATGATTCCATAGGCTTCAAAACCTTTGCGTCCGAAGAAGTTTTTTCGGTTCGGTTGTCACCCTCATTGTCCTCATGTGTACCAGGAGAAATCATTTTGCTTGTCTCATAAGCGATGCGAACCCCTGCCAGATTCATGCCTCAGTTCAATGTGAACCGCTGTTTTTTTTCTCAAAAGCAGCCAAAAACAAAACTCATATCCTCTCTCTTCTTATATTTTTGAGATTGCTCGCAGCAATCCAGAACAAATAACTAACCGGAAATGGAGAATAAGTATTTTGACCCGACGTATCGCTCGGGATTAGACTCAATTATCAATAGTGATTTCAACGATGGTTTCAATCGATCATCGGATTTGAAAGGAGATTCTTTCGTGGGCTATCTTAGACCGGTGGCCAACCAGGGCTTAACTCAAAGCCAATCAGCTACTTCTTTGGCCGATCTAATCTCTTCTTCGCCTGAAATTCACATCAATGAATCGCCCTACGAAGCAGGAACTTCAGAGCCTTACAAGCAGTTCCTCAAAGTACCAAGGCATCAACCTGAGTCCCAGCAAAACTCAGCCAGTGCGCTCAATTTAGCTTTTTCCAATGATGAATTAGCTCGGACTTCAGTAGGAACATCGCTCACCGAAAGCCTACAAAATCAAGCAACACCCTCATTGATGATAGAGCTGCCGACAGAGATGCATAGCTACTCCCATAATACTGTTTCTTCGAGTGTAGCAGACGGGGCTGGCTCTGAAAGTTATCTTTACTCTAAAGGCCTGAGCTTGGAAGACCAACACCTCAAGGACGACGTAAGTAGCTATCTATAAAAAAAGCATTGATTGGCGTGATTTATGGTTCAAACATTTCATTGGTTGATCTTTTTGCGCTTGAAATAATACTAATAGACGGTTGATAAGCCGACAAAACCATCCAAAAGACGAAGGATGTTCCTCATATTTTTGTTGTTACTTACAATTGGTATTTGTATAGCTCTAGGTGTTGTTATTCGTCTAATCTATCAGAAGAAGCATCAAAATATCAAAGGCCATGATTTTGATAAATTTCCACAAGGTGATAAACTTTGGGGCACGGGAGGTGACACAATTACGGTGAGATAGAGTTTCATAGCAGTGAAGCTCTTTTTACCTATCCATCTAAGCAATGTTATATATATATATATAAAAACAGACGACCAAAGGGAAGAGCTTTGTTTACAATAACACGTTGGGTGGTACATGGGTTGCGATTCCTTACAATGATACTGCTCGTCCCCAAGCTGATCAGCCCGCATTAGACGAGAATTGGGATTATTCGGTGAACAGAATCTTAGGAGTCAATCTCGGTGGCTGGCTAGTCCTAGAACCATTCATCTCACCCGGGATTTTTGATCCCTATGCCTCAAGTCAAAATCCTCCAAAGGACGAATGGGACCTCTGCAAGATGTTGGGAAATTCTATGGCCAAGACAATTGAAACACACTATGATAGCTTCCTAGTTGAAGAAGACTTTGCTCAAATTGCAAGTGCTGGTTTGAATTGGGTTCGCATTCCCGTTGGTTGGTGGATGATTGAGACATTAGGAGAAGAGCCATTTCTTGCTGGAGGTAATTTTGTCTATCTAATTGAAGATTCTCATCTTTTTTTTTTTTTTTTGACTAACGTCTCGTCCATCTTCTTTTTTTTCCAAATTTCGCAAGTTTCTTGGAAATATTTTTTCCGTGCTATTGTCTGGGCGAGAAAGTATGGCCTGAGGATTAATCTTGATTTACATGCCGTTCCAGGCTCCCAGGTAGGTATCAAAATTGATCCTACAAAAAATTGAACTACGCATTAATCAAGTCTGCCCTGGTTTTTTGGACCTCTTAGAATGGTTGGAACCACTCCGGGCGATCAGGCAACGTCGGCTTCCTCTCAGGTGCAATGGGGATCGCTAATGCTCAAAGGACACTGAATTACATTCGAACTTTGACCCAACTGATCAGTCAGCCCGAGTTTCGGCGGGTAGTACCTATGTTTTCAATCCTAAATGAACCTGTTACAACCTATGTGTCAAACAAAGCTTTGGTATCTTGGTAAGTAGCGTATTCTATGTTTTTATAAGAAGTATGAATGATCGACTTTCAAGCGCTCATTAAGAGTTTAAATCGGTAATCTGCTAGGTATTATGAATCTTACAAGTTAATTCGACAGATTGGTGGAATAGGGGAGGGAAATGGTCCATTTATTGCTATTCATGATGCATTCCAGGGAGTTAGTGCTGGATCTACAAAAAATCCTTGGAGCGGTTTCTTACAAGGCTCAGATAGAATTGGTAAGGCAAAATGCGCCCAACTCAAAACAAAGATACATAAATTTGATGAAAATTTGCAAAACTACGACAAATCATTTTTTATTTTTATCTTGTTTGAATGAAATCCTAAAACATTGGAAATAGGCCTAGATTCTCATACTTATTTTGCTTTTGGCCCTCAGCAATCCGATGTGGATCCTTTGCGACCTTGTAACGCATGGGCCGCTAGTTCTAATCAAACAATGGAGGGTTTTGGACTATCAATGAGTGGAGAATGGTCGTAAGTACCTTTTTAATATTTTTAGATTCAACCTATTTCCCTTAATATTATTAGAAAGGAAAAGATAAACTGATATTAAGATAACATATTGTCTCTTTGGTAAGACTGGCTATCAATGATTGTGGACTGTGGGTCTACAATATCTTTTTTTTGACATCAAAAATTCATTTAGAATTTAAAATAATTGATTCTTACCTTCTATAGATATGTCAACAATATAGGAATGGGGCAGCGCTATGAAGGAACTTTCCCCAATCCTTCCAGGCCTGACCCTGAATTCCGAAAAATTGCAAGTTGCGAGTAAGCAGTGATCACCATCTTTTTTCTTGAATCCTTGAATGTTCATGTGCCATTACTTTTTTCTTGAAAATAATAAAAATCATTAAATCAAGCCATTGGCTAGACCACCGAAAGTGGACTGACTCCCAAAAAAAAGGATTTGCGGACATGGCGCTAGCCTCACAAGATGCATTGATAAATTCGTTCTTTTGGACATGGAAAATTGGGAATTCTACCAGGCAAGATTACCCACCTAACCCAATGTGGAATTACAAGCTTGGTCTCGAGACTGGCTACATTAGGTCAGCTTCAAATTCTTTTTATCAAGACATAAATCTCTCATAGCCGAGTGGATTAAGTAGTAATCTTCTTTTTATCTACGATTATATATATTACACCACATCATTCCTTGTAACTAAAAGACCAGATGCCCGGACTAGTAGTGGTCGCTGTACCCAACTCGCCTCCGAACTGAAGAAACCTCTAATAGCTTATAATTGGTCAGGAAAACTAGCCTCATGGCAGACGGGTGGTGCAGCAGCCGGAAGCATACCCCAAGCTCAAATAGATGCTATCGGACCATTTCCGCCACCCACGATATTAGGCGGTGCACCAAACGGTCTAGGCACGTATAATACTTCAAGTCTTCCTCAGTTGACACCAACTGGAACTACAATAGCATTGAAACCAATTCCGATCATTATGGGTTCTACCACTTATGCTGGTGGTGATGGATGGTCCAATAAAGCGGATGCAGCCGGCTTTTTCAGCCCAGTGAACGGCTGCCAATACCTTGATCCCTGGAATGGCTTTAATCAGCCCACACCACCTCCTTGTAATATAAGCGGATCAATGAAATCAAATTAATCAACGCAACCCTTTTCCCTGGGGTATTATTTGAGTTCAAATTTCTTTTCAATACTATATTCAAGATCAAATTTAATTTGAAATAGTTACCCTGAGTTTCTACTTTCAAAATCATCTTCTTTTTTTGTAATGATTAATTTAATTGAATAGGTTGTATTATGCTAGCTCATTTCTTTTGGAATTCATTTTGATTTTTTTTTTCCTTTGCCATGTTTTGAAGTATTTTTATTTTCCAACCGGCGTGTAATTGTTGATATGTCACTTAATCCTTGTCTGAGCATCTGAAATTTTGACAGGAATTCTTGCTGCAAATGGTTGGTATGATCCCCCTCCATGTGGGACCTGTGCTGATCTGCCCTAGCCGTTTATGTGCAGGGTTTCAACTCCTTCATAAATGAAGAAAAAATAAAATAACATGGGGTATAACTGATATAAGATGAAATCAAAAAGAGGTCAAATAAGAAAATTTAAAGCAAAGGAAAGAATACAAGCAACAAATAAAAGAAAATGAAGAAAATCAAACAGTAAAATAAAATAAAAAACAAAACCAACAGGGAAATTTGTTCAATCTTATGCCTGAACTTCAATACTCAAAAAAAAAAAAAACTACAAAACCAAAAATCAAAAATCAAAATTAATGCTCAAACCTAATAAATCTCAAACTTCCCAATCAATCTCAAGCTTCTCAACAATCTCATTCTCATTTCTTTTCATCCGTTTATTTCTACTTCTTCATTCTCAACTCAATATTCAACTTTTCTAGATTTTGTTTGTCCTTGGTGAAACAATCAACATACATTTTCAAAATAGAATAAAAATCAAATACAAACTGCTAGCATTAAACAATCATTTCAGCATTCTCTTATGAATCAATCTCATTGAGCTATTCAGATATATAGGGGAAAATTATATTAAATTGTCAATCATGTTTGTTTTGTGAGACTTTCAAGTAGTAGGTTTCTTCATTTCATCAATAAACTAGTAGTAGTAATAGACTTGAGAGACATAAAAAAAATAGCATAAGTTTGATAGAAAATACAGGAATGATAAAGAAACTTGCAAGAATGTGATTCAATTTCTTTGTGGCTCTTTTAATAAAAATACAGAATGTGAGCAACGGCTACACACTTAGGGGTTCAATTAATGTTAAGTAATTATTTCTTTGTAAGTATGTAAGTATTACTATTATTGGGGGTAATTTCTAGTTGGACTTTCGATTAAAATTCTCTGATGATCCAATGGGGGAAAACAATGAGGCAAGAGCTCCTTATATAGACAAAAGGAGTGAAAATTGGTGATTTTTGAGTTCAAAAATCAGAGGTAAAAGGTGAAAGCTCTCTGACAGAGCTAACTGGGAAGAGTGAATGAGAACGGAAAGATTTAGAAAGAGTTTGACTCAATAATTGATTTCAGCTGGGTGAGCAGGCCTTTTTATAGGTCCTGCTTACATAATCAAAATAAATACAAAAATTGAGAATAGTTTTTAAAGAAAAGAAAGATAGAAAGTTAGAAAGATAGAGAATTGATTTAGTTCTTAACTCAACAAAATTAATCAAATAAAAATCTGGATAAACTATTCTAACACAATAGTTCAAAGGCATTTTTATTGTAAGGAACAAGAACTAAAATAA
>KN361763.1:857-16838 GCA_000785685.1 Uromyces viciae-fabae
AGCTAAAAAGCTCAGAAGATGAAGGAGGGGTAATCAGGATGCTGGGAAAAAAGTTTGGTTAATCTAGGACACCTAGAAGTATTTTCAAAAGATATTTAAAAAATTTAACAAGTAACAAAATTTTGCAAAAGTAAACGTAAAACGTACTTTTTTTGCTTCCCCGTGGAAAATATTTTTATCCCATATTCCAATAATGTTGAAATACATGTGATAAAATTTTCAGGCCATATTTCCCGCATGAACCATTTTTTTTGATTTTTTTTTTGATTTAAATATGGAGTACTTTGGTTTCTTTGTTGGAGCTAAATAGCTCAGAAGATGAAGGAGGGGTACTCAGGATGCTGGGAAAAAAGTTTGGGTACTCTAGGACACCTAAAAGTATTTTTAAAAGATATTTAAAAAATTTAAAAAGCGCTTGACGGCCTCCTGATGTCAAAAGCGGTGTGTGACAGGTTTTGGGCGGTGCGAAAAACGACCCCCATTATTTATATTATTTTTTTAGGTGATTTGTTCAAACCTAAGATAATTTAAAATTATGTATTAATTAATTATTCTGCGTATTTTAATTCTTGCAGATTTATAAAAATTTTAACTCACAATTTTCTTTGTGATTAATTTTTCTTTTCTTTGTAACAATATTTTGACATAAGCAACCACTATGCTACATGTGAGGATAGCCCTGTTATCCTTTTGCAAGCGCTAAAATAAAATTTAGTAGTGCAAGCAACCAATGTAGCATGGCATGTTATTTTTACAGCTTTAGTATTCTTCATTTAACTTGTGTTTTTTCCAAAAAACAGAAAAAAAAAACTTGTATAAAATTTCATGAAAAAAAAAGCTCATAAGAATAAAAATAAAATATATATCTCAAATAATCACCCTGATCATCTGTTCAGGTGATAAAATTAATGAGTCCATTTTATTTTGTCCTAATAAGGGAATTCTTGAGAGTTGATATTAAATCAGATGAAGTTAGATGAATTTGATAGATTTAGTGCAATAAATTTTGAACTAATGGACTGATTTTGTTGGAACTTGGTGAAAATAAAAGCTGGAATTGTTACCTACAACTTTCTCTGCAATAGTTTTGTCCAAAATTCACTTGTTTAGGAGATTGATTTGACTGAAGTTGAGTGAGCCAGGATGCGCTGATTGGGATGATCATAAGGAAAATTTAATGAATCAAAAAACAGCTGTTGAAGGCTTTTTGGTTCAATAGAAAGAATTTGAAGAACCAATGGTGAAATTCAAGTGAAATGGATCCAATATTGAACATCTATTCATCATTTTGTCAGAGGAATTCATAAGTGTAATGATTAAAAAAAAGCTATTGAAGGCTGTTGGTTCAAGAGAAAGAGTTTGAAGAACCAATGACACAATTCAAGTGAAATGGGTCCAATATTGAACCTCTTTTCATCACTTTTTCAAAGGAATCACTCATAGTAGTCATGAAAAAGGATGAAAAAAAAAAAAAAAAAAGATCTTGTCAGTAATGTTAATGGCCAACTTGAAAAAAAAAATAAAGAAAAAAGGGAGATCTGACTATGCGTACCATGTTTATGGGTTAGCGCTTATTTTGTTTTTTTGAGTGTCCAGTTTTTTTTTTTTTTTTTCTGTTTTTTTTTTTTTTTTTTTTTTTCCTTGTCTTTTTTTTTTTCCTTTTTATTGTTTACTTCTTCTTTTTCTTTCTCTTTTTCATTCTTTTTGGTGGAATTGTGGGTTAGGTGAATGAGTTTTTTTTTTTAGATTGTAGGTTACATGAACTTTATTTTTTTTTCTTTTTTTGGTGGAATTGTGGGTTAGGTTAACCAGTTTTTTTTTTTTTATCTTTTTTTTTATATCTTTTTTTTTTTACATCTTTTTTTTTTACATTTTTTTTTTTTTCACTTTTTTTTTGATGAAACATGAGTGAGTTTTTTGTTTTCTTTTTGGTTTAAACCCATAGTGTAGTGTAGGGTAGCTGAAGACCAATTACGCTACCAGGCAGGAAATTTTCTGTTAGTTTCTCCCAAGTTACACTACAAGATTTTATAACTTTGAAAATTTGGCAACTAACACTACAGGCACACCCAAAAAAAAAAAAAAATGTTATGCTACATGGTAGCATAGTGCAAGTAAAAATTGAGCTAATGCTACACACTGCTAACTAAGAAAATTGACCACTAGGCTACATGTTTTTGGTCAAAAAGTGTAGCATAGAAGAGCGGACCACTGTTGCAACTATCTTAGATGTCCTTTATTATTTTATTTTTATTTTTGAATCTGATAATAATAATTTTTGATAAAAAAATCAATAATTATTTTATTCTTGAATTTAATTTAATTTACTTTTGATAATATTTTAAATAATATTTATTTAATGATAATTTTTTTAAATTTTTAAATTTTCATATATTATATTTTAGATGATAATTTTAAATGATACAATAAAAAAATATATTGAATTTGCTTTTTATTTTTTAAATAATGTTTTTTTCTTGATGAAATAATTTTTCTTTTCAATAATAATTTTTAATCTTTTGATTTCTTGTTATCAATTGCTATCTTTGCATTTAGGAATCTGTTTTGATCAAAGAATATAAACAAGATTGTTTCAGAATCACTTCTGGAACATCTCAAAATTTTTTAATCAAGCTTTTTTCATTCTATTTTTGTTTATTGTTTCATTTTTGTTTTGAATGTGAAACAAGTTTTTTCATAAAAAAATTACTTTCTTTCTACCTTGAAATTTTATTCATCATTTTTTTCAATGATTTTAAATTTATAATTATAAATTTATCTTTTTAATCTTTTGAAATATTTTTTTGAATATTTCTATTTGATTTATCTTTTTTAATATTTTCAATATCATTTTTATCTGAGAAAGTGATATTTATTTTTTGTTTCAAAGTTAAAAATGCACTAACAATTAATTTATTAATTTCTATTTTTAATTGATTTTTTAGTTTAATATTGTTAATTTTTTTTTTTTACATTTTATTTTAATTTAAAAACACTTACTATTGTTTCGTTTTCTTTTTATGCCAAAATTATTTGAGATATTTTGACAAAAACTTCCTGAAAAAGACCAGACAATCTCACAATGAATCTGCCACCTGGACAATATATGAGACCCATCTGTAGGGGTTTTGTGATGGTTGCATAGTCTAAGCAACCTTTAAAGTGATTCCTCATTTTTCCAAGATTTTGTCAACTAGTTTAGTGATGGGATGACAAAAAGTGGTCATTGCTTCTACATGTGATTCATAAACATGGCTTTTGCTTCAGAATCTTAAGCCTGAACCCATTTAAAGGAGCACCAAATTATACCACACTCCTGGTTGACTGTATCAATCTTTGCATGAATCACTGTGATATCTTCATGTTGATAAGGGTATTGATTGCAATGGGTCCCTCTCCACTGACCATAATTATAAATTTTGGACTCAAAATTTAGGAGGTTTTAGCCAAATGCTCTGCTTGACTGAGCAAAGAGATTTTAATAGATAGTTTTGAAAGAGGATTCACTTGATGATTTATTTCAGTTGAGACAGCAGCCTATAAATAGGATCTGCTTACATAATCAAATCAAGAAAGAAACAACAAGAAATAGTTTTTGGAAGAATAAGGAACAAACAGAAAAAATGAGATATTCTTAGTGAATCAAGGAGCTAAACTAGTACAGGACTCTATTGTATAATTTAAGATACAACAGCCTGAAGGTGGAGAAGCTAATAGGCACTAATAGATTTGAGTTTAATATAGTATTTTGAGTAGAGTAGTTTAGAGTATAGTTTATAGATAGTTAGAGTAAGTAAGTATAGTTTATAGAGTTTTAATTTGAGTAGTTATTTAATAAGAAAAGATTTAATTTTAAAGATATTTAATCTTTAGTCACAAGAAATCCAATGCATAAGCTTAACAAAAATCACCTTCACTTAGGGGTCATTCCTTTTGAAGGCCATTAGATTGGTCTTTAGATAATGGAAGAATGAAATCAAAGAAAAAAAAGGTGGAGCAAAAAAGGACAAGGATGAAACAAGAATTTTAGAAACTTTCTATGTTTTTAACAATTGATAATCAAAGTGTTGGATTTGAGAACAAATAAATTGACTGTTTAAAAAGTCAAAGAGTAAAAAAAAAAAAAATGCTTGCATCTGATTTAGCTACATTTAAAGGGTGGCTTCAGTGAATATATGAGTGTTAGAATAAAGAATATCAGGGTAATTTTTTAACTGGTGATGGTTGGATAAAAGGAAAAAAGCAAAATAAAATGCTTATGCTTATGCCTGATTGAACCAGATTGGAGATTTGTTTCCAAATATTTTTGTGATCTTGAGAGATGATATTGCAAGTGGGGGAAGGGACTGAGAGATCTGGGGGGGGGGGGGGGTCTTGGAGGCTTGTTTTGCCAGATTTTTTTTTTAAAATAACCATGGGAATCTTTTTTGTTTTGACTTGTAATACATACAAAAAAAAAAAAAAATAATGAGAGAAGAAAACCAAAGAAAGAAATTGAGTTTTTTTTTTTTACTGTAAGAAGGGATACCTTTATAATTTTTTTTTTCTCTTTCATTTTTGTGCGAGAAAGAAGCAAGATGAATCATGAGTCATTTTGATAAACAATTTTTTTTGTAAAAAACATATATTACAAACTATGCACCTAATTACTGAGCAGGAATTTTTGCTTTTTTTTTTTTTAACGTCATCGTCGTTGGTGTTGGGTCTTATCTGGCTTTGAGTAGATCACACACAGAGAGAGAACAACAGAAGGAAAATTCAACAAAAAAGAAAATTGAATGAAGATGAATCAATGAAGGATGGATTTTTTTAATGTGGCATCCTAATCGATCTTTGTTTAGTAATTCAAGAAAAATAACAAGTTCAAAGAATCAAATGTCAGCCAACCCAACCAAACGTCAAGATTTGTATTTGAATAGCGATAAAAGGAGGCAGATTTATTTTTTTATTTTTTTGGATGGAAGAAATTACAAAAGTTTTGTTTTATTATTCACCTGTATAGTTCAGAATCCTCAAACCTCCATTCAGTATCTTCAATTTCCAAGAACCTATGATCAGTCAAACGATCAGCAGTTGGTCTCTGATCCGGATCCCTTTAATTTCAAAGAAGATGATAATAGCATTAATTATTTAATTACTTTGTACAAATATTCAGCAAATCACCTACACAATGAAACATTGAGCCAGGAAATGATCTGACATTCGACCTAGTTTTACATCAGGTGGAACTGGTGGTCTTAATCTCTCAGCACCCAACTACAAGAAAAAAAGAAAGAAATTTGTTTGTCAACCTAAATTATAGAATCTACAAATAAGAGAGAGAGAATTACTTTAAACATAGCTTGAATAGCTTCTTCATCAGACCAAGGTCTTCTACCAGCGAACATTTCCAAAACCACACAACCTAATGACCAAATATCAACTTTTGCTGAATAACCTTTTTTATTTGGATTATGTACTACTTCTGGTGCCATCCAAAAGATTGATCCTTGTAATGACATTTGTGTATTATTTTCATATACATGTTCTGATTTTTTTGATATTCCAAAATCTGATATCTTACAATTCCCACTAAAATCTACCAACAAATTATCCGCTTTTAAATCCTTTTAATTTTTTTTTTTTAGTTTAAGTTTTCCATTCGAAATTGTATACACACAAAAAAAAAAAAAAAGGTCTGAAGTAAGTTTTTGGTTTGAAAGTATAATTAAGGCAAAAAATAAAATGGGGGGGAGGGAATGAAGAAGGAAGACGAACCCTGTGTAAAATATGAAGACTATGCAAATACTTTAATCCTTCTAAAGTTTGAAAAGTAAAATACTTGATAACGTTTAATTCAAAAGCACCATGTCTTCTGAGACATCTAGCAACAGAGCCACCGGGAACATATTCTAAAAAAATACTTAAATATACATTTGTTTCTTCAAATCCTAGCAAAAAAGAAAATAAAAGAAAAAAAATTTAGTTCCAAAGGCAGTTTCCAAATTTCAAATAGAATCAATTACCTACCTAAATATTGTACAATATTAGGATGTTCAAGATCTCTCATAAGATGTATTTCAGATTTCAGTGCATTTACTACACTTTTTTGTCTTTCACATTCACGATCACTTCTTGTTTTGGGCAGTTCGACTTGTTTAACTGCCAACATTTCTCCATTTGTTGCATTCAATGCTCTTTTGATTTTTAATTTTTAATATTTTTTTTATTGAAGTGGTAATTTCATCTTAGTAATGAGCAAGTTTCTGATTGTAATATATGAATTAATTCGATTAATGACTTACAAATATACATGACCAAAACTTCCTTTGCCAATTAATTCACCTTTGACCCATTTGAACGAGACTAAAACCCCACAAAAGTTGCAAAAAAAAAAAAAAAAAAACCTAGTTGAAACTCGTTGCGCTCAATCAAGTTAGAGAGAGAGAAAGAGAGGAGCACAAACAATTTTCAATGTTATCACCATGTGGAGACTCAGCAATAGAAGGTATTGAAACTTGAGCCCCGGGCACTAGTTCTTCGATTTTAACACCCCAAAGTTTAGTACTTTTCCTCCTTAATAAAGCAGAAGAACCTCTGTGATTATGATCAAGAAGATTATTAGATGATGGACGACCAGATTTTCTATGAACATTTGAAGTCAATCCTTGAATTTCCAAATTTTGGTGAGAAGCTTCTCTGGCTCTATCTTCTGTTCTTCTCAGTAACTTCTTCTTTTCTTGTGCTACTACTCTTATCGATCTAGTTCTTCCTTTGAGTCTAGCTACTGCTGTAGCACTTGGTATACTATTTGCATGACCATTTGTTGTAGTTGAAATCGGTGGTGTAGTTAATAATGATCCCAATTGTGTTGCAGCAGGACTGGATGGTGAATTGAGATCAGGTGGGACGACGCCTATATCGATTGGCTTGTCTAGATCATGGTGAGGGAAGAAATCTTCTAGATGATCATATACTTCATCTACTTGCGGTCGGACTGCCCAATCATCTCCAGTGAATGAAATACGTTTACTTTCACGTTTTTTATCTGAGCTTGATGTCGAGGATACACTGAGATGACTATTTGATCCTGATCCTGATCCTAATCCTGATCCTGGTTCTGCTCCAAGTGGGTTAATCAGTGTTGTGGACCCTGAAGAAAATTTTGGATTAGGTGCTCCATTCATGCTCAAATCATCAATGGTAGGTAAATCTATTTGTGGAATAATGATGGGCGGGAGTTTAGATGATTCGGTAGTCAAACTCAATTTTGGTTTCATCAAACTTGGTGGTGATAATGCGTCTTTTGTTTGAGCAGTGTAGGGTTGCATAGGTGTTACAAATGTTCCAACCGCTTCATCATCATCATCCTCACAATCTGCGAACATATTGACTTGACTAGAAGGGGTGGTGGTTGAAGTAGCGGCAGCGGATGGATTTGAGAAATTCGTGAATATTCCAGTTGACGCTGAAGTAGTTGTTGCAGATCTACCACGTGTGAAATTTCTTCTTGATTCAGTTCCATCTACAAGAGCATCTGAATGTGTATGGTCACCTGGAATCATTTGATCTGATTTATTAGCACGTGCTATACCTTCATCTGAATAACGTGCACCATTTCCTGGACGGCGCTCCAATTTACGATTAGAGTAGATCTGGGAGTTACCTTGAGTCAAAAGTTGATTCGCTCCAGATCCAACATGTCCAGTCCGATTCATGAAGGATGATTTCTGATCAAGAGCTCTATTAGCTGAGGAGAATTAACAAAGGGTGTGGTTGATTTCAGCAATAGATTTTACCAAAAAATAAATAAATAGAGTTTTGACTTGTATATATATATACATATATATATATATATATTGAAACGGCAAATTACCAGACTGATTGGTCGACTGCCCTTCAAGTCCACCATATGCATCTTGAGTGTTGTGACTTGGGCAGACTGAAGATGTTAGTACAGGAGCATCAAATGATGTAGTCAAGCTTTCTTGCTTAATGCTATTTGTATCTACTGGCATTGATCGAAGCGCAGTTTGAGGGACAATATCATTGTTCGGGCGTCGAATTGGGCGCTCAAGAGGGACAGTAGAGCTGAGTCTAAGAACTTCCATTTGATCGTCATTTCGAGTGGATCTGGATGATAGAGATTGAGCAGTCGTAGCTAGAAGGAAAAAATGATTTATCATGTGAATTTTCTTTTTCTTCACTTAACCTTCCAGTTTTTTGAAATTATGAAAAAAAAAAAAATAATAATAATAAAATTTAGACCAGTGTTCATACGAGAAGAATTTTTAGGTCTCCTTTGAGCCGGCTCCCTTTCCAGTTCAGTACGATATTCACGGGCATGCTCCCACCGGCGTAAATTTGGCATTGTTTCTTGCAAGATGTCACCTGGTCTGAAGTGGATGGAGGAATGACTAACAGCTTGTTGGATGTGAGATTGGGCTGCAAGTGGCGCTTGTGTTTGACGATCTAAAAATGGTATTGATGTTTAATTTTATTTCATATTAATAAATATATAAATGTTTCAACGCATTTTTGGTTTTTTTGGTTTTTTGCAAAAATTGATTATACGCATACAAACGGGGGACCAAGTCAGAACATGAATATATATCAACTGGTTTTTTGCAAAAATTGATTATACGCATACAAACGGGGGACCAAGTCAGAACATGAATATATATCAACTTGTTTCAAAAGAATGAATGAAATCTAACCTGCAAATTGACTGGGTCGCATGGAGGAAGAACCATCACCGGTACGTGGTCGTGGAGGTGGCCGAACCACGTCAAAATGGCGATTGTCGGGAATTTGTAATGAAACTCTAGGATTAATGGTGTTGGAAGTAGAAGGAAGTCTTGATGAGGGAGCTCGAGGATCGACTCGATAAGATGGACCAGAAGACACGGTACCGGTGTTGCCATAACTAAGTGGACCAGTTGGACGAGTGGGTCGTACGTGGGTATTATTAATTGCAGGTTGTGGAAATGGAAAATTGGTAGATGATTGAGGAGGGTAACTAGGACGACTAGATTGAGATGCATGTTTAGTTGATGGATCGGAACGAGGGATACGAAGTGGAGGTGGAACTCTTGGAGCGGGAGAGGCAGCAATTTTGGAAGCGGAATCAGTTGGAAGGGGTGGATGAGTCATACTTGTAGGAATTCTTTTGATATTGAGCTCTTCCATACTTTTGGTCATTTGTAAATCACCACGTCTATTTGATGGTTGAGATGATGTTTGAAATCTACGAGTGGTAGTATTGGAAAGAGGGATTTCTGAATTTAATGATGCATTGGATCGATAGGGACGAGAGTAATCTGGAGGGAATCGAGGATCTGATTGAGTAGAGAGATGAGGTTGAGCAGATAAAGCACCACCATTCCTATTTATTGGATCTGAAGGGATGCGATGATGAAATGAAGTAGATGATGAAGCTGATTCAGGAGAAAGTTTAACGGGATGTTGAATTCGGATCCAGTCATCAGGGGGTTCGATATGAGGTCGGGAAGGACGACGAGATGAAGGATGAATTTGAGAATCGAAGGTAATATTTGAACTGGGAGAGACTCGACGATCATCAGGATAGGTAGGAACGATAGGAGAAGGAACGAAGGTTGGGGTTGATGATTGCTGACGTAGATCAGCAGAAGAAGAAGTTGGAATGAGGTTGGGACGATGAGATGAAGAAGAAGAAGAGCTATCTCTAGGTTGAGGAGAGATAGGAGGATGAATATGATCTCGACTCATACGTTGCCATCGAGAACGAGAGGTTAAATGATGAGAAGGATCTAGTGAATCACGAGAACCAATAGAAGAATGATGATCGTGCCTGAGATGAGAGTGAGAATCTGAAGAATTTGGAGAATGATTTAGATTTAGATTATGATGATGATGATGATGATTATTATTATTATTACTATTATTATTATTGTGATTACGACAAGAAGCGTAAGGAGGAGGTTGATTTGATTGATGATTAGAAGGAGTTGGAGGATGAGGATAATGATTGTTTGATAAAACGATTAACATTGGAGGATCAGGTTCTTGAGCAGCACGCATCGACATATCCCAAAGTTGCCAATCGTCCAAAGGTTGACCGATCGGTTGAGCAGCACGACAACGAGATATTTTACAGTTAAGATGATCATCATCATAAATTCCAAGTTTTGCAAAGATTCTTTCCTTGATTGCAGCAGGAGAAGTAGAAGCTGATAGATCGACAAAATAAGCAGCATCTGAATCAAGAGTGACTAGTACTTGAGAACCATTTGGAATCATGGGAGTTCTAGATTGAATTTCAACAGATCGTAAATCGGGAGATGTACGAGAATTTCTAGGGATTGGACTGGGTAAGTTAGTATGAATTGCGGAAGAGGGAGAAGACTAAAAAGAAGGAAAGATTCAGTTAAAAGATTTGAATGAGTAAGAAGAAGAAGAAGAAGAAAAAGGAGGACAAACTGAATAATGAGACATGAATGAATAGTTATTTGAATCAGAGGAAGAAGAAGAAGAAGAAGAAGAAGAAGAAGAAGAAGAAGATACTGCTACTGCTACTGCTATTGAAGATGAGTGTTGCTTTTGAGTTGAAGCTGGTGGTCGACTGGTGACTTGAAAACTTGACATGAAAAAGAAGAAGAAAAGAAAAAAAAAAAAAGAAAAAAAGAAATTGAATTTTTTTATATACTTTGGTGTGAATAAAAATTAAATTTATTTAATGAATTCATTCAATGCATCATCATTAGAATGGGTTACAAAGAAAACTAATTTTTAATCATTGAATAAGTAGGAGCATTTAAATTATTTCTACCTTTTAAAGATTCAATTTCTATAACAAATAAATATTCTATTACATTTGCTTCTAAACGCTTAATTAAATCACCTGCTGCTTTAGCTGTACCACCTTATTAAAAATAATAAAATAAATAAAAATAAAAAAATAAATTAAATAAAAATAAAAAAATAAATTAAATAAAAATAAAAAAATAAATTAAATTAAATAAAAATAAAAATAAAAAAATAAAAATAAAAAAATAAATCAGTGAAAAAATAAAAAATTATAAAGTTTGATTTGGCTTACCAGTTGCTATCAAATCATCAATAACTATGATTGTTTGATCTTTTTTAATTGCATCTTTTTGTATCTCAAATGCATCCTAAAACAAAAAAAAAAAAAAAAAAAAAAAAAGAAAACAAATTTTTATACGTACAATACCATATTCTTTTGTATATTCTACTCTTTCAACTAATCCAGGTAATTTTCCTGCTTTACGAAGTGGTACAAATCCACAACCCATTCTTAAAGCAATTATTGGTCCTAATAAAAAACCGCGTGCATCTAAACCAATTATTACATCTAATTTTTTACCACTTTTATTCAATTTAGGTAAAATACTTGATGTAATATGATGACAAAAATGTGTAATTAAAATTTCAAAAGTTTGAGGTTCTTGAATAAAAATTTATTAATAGTTTAAAAAAAAAGAAAAAAAAAAAAAAATTAGTTTTTAATTAGTTAGATTTTGCTTATGTATACCCAAACTTACCTCTTAAAATGGGTAAAAAATCCAAAAAAGTTATCCCCTATTAAATTTAAAATAAATTTCTCTCATTTTTTATTAATTTGATGAATTAAACTGAATGAAAAAAAAAAAAAAAAACAAATAATGAACAAACTTTTTTAGGAAAATCCGGGCTTCATCAATAAAAGTCAAAGTAAGTTTTTCCTTCAAACAAAATTTACATAGGGGGGGGGGGGGGGGGGGAAAAGCTTTTTTGTACTGACTGAACCCCTCTGTTAGATTTGACATGTCTTCACTTGATTTTAAACAAACAGATAATTTAACTTTTATAATTTAAATGTATCGTTTCAATCGTTGTTTGAAAGAAAAATGGAATTTTAATCTAAAAAAAAACGTTGCTCGTTTGTTTAAGATAAAAAGCAATTGCCAGGGGGCTCATCGGGTATCGGAATTTGGGCTTATTAATATATTCAAATAAAGATTTCTTGTCTTTTTTTCTTCATGTACTGTGTATCTACATTGCTATGTTCAAAATATGACTTCTTTTTTGATACAATGCATTGGTTTTAGCAATCTAAAATTAAAAAGAAAAGAAAAACAATCAATTGGATGATTCTCATGAGGTTTTTAAATTTTAAAAAAAAACTAATCAAATATTTAAAAAGAATCACTAAAAAAATGAAAACTAGCATCTTTACATGACACATTAATAAATTGCAATTCAACTTACTAAAAATATAAACATCCAAAATAAAGGGAATAAAAAATAAAAAATAAACTAAAAACTTTGAAAAGAGGAACAACAGGGCAAAAAAAAAAAAAAAAAAAAAAAAAAAAAAAAACAATCTAAATGCCATAAACAGCAAAGAGAAGGATAGAGTAAGGTAACATGTTTGGATGAATGTCAAGACAAGTTCATGATTGAATGAGACGAATGATGTAAGAAATGTTAAGGCATGTATCATGTAAGAAAGGAAAAATATACATGATAATTGAATTCTAAATTTAGGACGAAATGAAGATGAAGTAATGAATGAAGAGAAACTACTTATCTTCTTCACAAATTTAAAGGGAAAGAAGGCGCTCAACTACTGAAAAATAGATCAATTTGTTTAAAAAGTCGGGGATTCACATTTTCAATCTTTGGGTCATTGTTTTTTTTTTTTTTTTTTTTTTTTTTCGGATCCAAAAGGGTTTTAATCTCGAACACTTTCACTCATATATTCACCTGCAGGATTAAAAGTAAAGCCCCTAGGAAATAGGATTAAATTTGTTAAATTTCATAAATGAATAAATAGATATTTCAATGATCGAAAAAAAAAAAAGAAAAAGAAAAAAAAAATTATATGATAATGCTTACTCAAATTGTTGTTGTACAGTTTCACTCAAATGGGAGTCTTCGACCACAGAATCCATTGGCATTTCACTACATAGAATAAAATCAAGTGGTCATTAACATCACATTAGGAACTATTAAATTTTTTCTTCATGAGGCATCAAGTGAAAAATCAATTAAAGAAAAAAAAAAAATTAAATGAGATGAAACAGTAAAGAAACCTTGTGAATTCGCTATCAAAATTGCTAGCATCAGCTGCACTTTCAACACTAGGTTTAAAAGGAGGACGATAGCCTTTAGAGTTCAATCTATCCCAATCTAAACAAAGATGTACTAAATCAGTAAATAATTGTTGAAATAGTTCAGTAGAAAAAAAAAAGAAAAAACAAATGAACGGGAGAAAAAATTAATCTTGATATTCAAAACGAACCAATTGATTTGCAGAAGAACGCGTGTCGTTTGATATCTTCTGCCCCCTTGGCTCCTAACCTCATGTTTGGATCTCTGTCCAATAGTCCAGTTAATAAGGATCTTGCATCAGGTTTGATTTCAGCTGGAAATGTCAATGGATCCTGTATCATGTTTCGTAAATAATGTGAATGGTCAGAAGTTTATTTAAATCATTCCGGATATTACAAGGGAAAAAAGCAACGTGTTTTTTTTTTTTTTTGAATTACCTTGAGGATTTTCCGGTACATAGTATGGTGATCTGCGGCATGAATGAATAATTCAATGAGTATTTTTCATTTAAGGAAGAGAAATAACATTTTCACCTTCGTCATCTACAATGTTTAATAAGGTTGACCATGTTTGTCAGTATTATTGCAAGCAGTGAAAAAGATCCCCTGAAATTTAAACTGACAATATGGGGGAAGACCGGACAGCATCTCATACAACAAAATCCCTAGGGTCCACCAATCAATAGTCTTACCGTAGCCTTCTCCTTTGATGACTTCTGGTGCCAGATACCTATAGAGAGCGGGCTGGTTAATGTTAAAACAAACATGAAACAGATTTTGACAATCTCCACAGCCAATTGAGGTACATTAAACATACTCGGGCGTTCCACAGAATGCTAATATAAGTTGCCATATTGCATTAGATTGAATCGATTTAATTCAATAAATCAAAAACGAAAGGAAAAGTAAACTAACTGTTTGTTCTTTCAGCTTCGCCCATGTTAAGCTTGCACAGCCCGAAGTCGCACAAAGCAATATGACCAGTATAGTCCAGAAGAATATTTTCCGGCTTCAAATCACTAGTGAGAGGCGTATATATACTAAGAGAAATTGGCAGGTATCGCGAAAGGATAAGAAAAGGAGCAAAGCAAACGGTTCACTAACCGGTAAATTACATCCATGGAATGCAGACATTCCAGTGCGGAAAGGAGTTCAGCGGTGTAAAGTCTTGATCTTTCTTCACTAAATCTGCCCTCGCGTTGTAGATGATGGAATAATTCTCCACCGTTAATAAACCTAAAATACTACAAATGTGATTAGCAAGCCTTTTTATTTTTAAATATATGGAGGATACAGAAGAGAGGTGGCAAATGTGAACGCACGATAAAACGAGGTAGAGCTTATCGGGATTTTGGAAGCAAAATTTGAGTGGAACAATAAACGGATTGGTAATTTGAGCTAAAACAGTTCGTTCAGCGAGAGTATGAGTAACTTCAGATCGAGAAACGATATGGGCCTTTCGAATGGTCTTCAAAGCATAAATTCGACCGGTGTCTTTTTTTCGTACTTGCATCACCTTGCCAAATGATCCTTTTCCAATTACTTTTAATAACTCAAACGAGTCGATCGTCAATGGATCATTCTAATAAAAGAAAAGAAGAAAAAATTCCATGAGCGATCACCTTGAACTAGATAAAATAAGAAATTTGGAAATAAAAAGGGGGGAAGAAGACAAACAGCTGAAGCTTTATACATCACTTGTACGTGAAACTTTCCTTCACCACTAGTAGCTTGATACCACTCATCGGTGACACCCTATTATCAACAAAATCAGCGAGAGATGATTACATTTCATTACTGTAGCCAAGCCATAAAATTCGTAGATGTATGGGAAAAAGCGTAGGTTAGGGGAATGGGAATGGATGGATTATTGACCTTAGCCTGAACATTGGGAGAGAATGTAACGCTACTAAGAAGTAAATCATTTCCCATATCTTGACGATCATGACCAGGCGCGGTTCGCAAATAAGCAGAGACTGTTACATCGGACGCTCGCGATACGTCGCTAACATAAAGGAAGAAGGTAGGTCATTAGCATATATACTTGCGATCGGAGGATTTGAATTAAAACTTGATTCAGTATCCAATTTATGAGCTCACAAATCGGCACGATACATCCAACCGGGATTTTCGAGTGCACCACCAACGGCATCAACCAGAATCTATGATAAACAGTCCAGGAAGGTTTTTGATTGAATGAGTTGGAATAAACTAGTATGATTTATGATGAAATTTGACTCACTTCGTTCTTATCATAGGTGAGAATGCAGTCTATGGTATGAAGTGAGTTTAATTAGATAAGAAAAAAAGAAAAGGGAATGTAAACAGTTTAGAATACTAACAGGGTAACCACCACTTTTGTTTTCGATGAACGCTAGCTCTATTAATTGCTTTATTATTTAAAACATGACCAACGCTACCAGTAACTGAGCCAGAATTTGAAGCATCACTTGCGAGAGCCCGTTGTATTCGTTCAGGTAATTCAGTACCCTCGGGTAGTTTTAAACCAGTAGCTTCGACTATACGAATGACTAAAGTTCCAGGGGAAGATACCTTGAGTGCACGCGAAGTATCTCTGATGGCGTCATTCTGCTTGATCTCTGAGCCATTTGGGGCGGAAATGATATCTTTGGTTTCTGTGAATTAACAATATGATGATGAGTAAGTATTATGATAATGTTGATTAGAATGATTGATGTTACTCTTTCCAAAAGTTCTTGCAGCAGCTGCCTTCATAACTGAATCTGATTGTTTATTTTTTATTTTTGTTTCTTTTTTGTTTATTTAAATATTTATTTTTATTTAATTGAAGTTTAATTTAAGCTCAGACTAACCACTACAGACACTCCAGAAGAAAAAAAATAAAATAAAACAAATAAAATAACAAAATAAATAAATAAATAAA
>JNCO01003383.1:0-16832 GCA_000785685.1 Uromyces viciae-fabae
GTTTTTTTTTTTTTTTTGTTTTTTTTTGTTTTGTTTGGTTTTTTGTTTTTTTGTTTTTGTTTTTTTTTTTCAGTGCATTTTTGCTTTAAGAAGCAAGCAAATTTTTTCGTAGTGTGATTTTAAGTGAATCTAAGAATAACAAGGGTGAAAAGAGACTGAGAAAGAATTTTATGCTGAGCAAGTTTGGCTTCACTTGCTGCCATTTTGTAGCAAAATTTTTTATTTTTAGTGCACTTGGCAGAATTTGAAGGATTTCAGTGCTAAGATGGACCAGGGCCTCTATTTCCCCTGGAAAATTTGAAAAAAATCCAAGCTCAACATTCTGGACACCCAAAAAACCGTTAGTACAGTAGAATGACACGCGCAACTGTAGTGCAGCATAGCTTAAATTATATGAAGCTACACTGCTTGAGAGCTGAAATTCTGTTAGAGGCAGAAGTGCTGCGCTAACATTTCACCCAAGCTGGAATTATTTTCCGCTAACACTACCATGGTTTGGGTAGAAAAAGTTTTCTTCTATGCTGAAGAATACTTGAAGCACTTGAAAATTCAGCTAACACCGCAGTGCTCTTGGACTAAAAAATTTGACACTACGCTAACAAACATGGGTCAAAAAGGGTAGCATAGCACAGAAGACCACTGTTATTTGTAGATCCTTGTTTTTTGGGATTAATTGTTGCAAGAAAAATTAGTTTTCCTTTTTGGATCTTTGATTCCTGGCAAACATGAGCAACCATGCCATTGATGGTTTCACACTTGAAGTATCACCATACCCAGCTCAGTAGCTGGACCATGGTTTCAATGAAAGAGAAAGAACCTGATTGGATTGAGATGGAGGATATTTATGAACATCAAGTGAACATGGAGGTGGGAACTGGTGTCTGGACTCTGTCAGTTGGTTGTGTCAAGATTCCAAGTCCTTGACTTTCATCTCTCGGCCCAAAAAAATATATCTCTAAACCCGGTAAAACCCGTTGCAAGGCTGGATACCCGTGAGGTTCGGGCGCGGGATGGGTAAAATCCGGATCCGAGACACCGGCTCGGAACCTTAGGTGAACCACATACCTGTACTTTGCTGTCTTCCTGACTTTGTTGTTTGTGTTGTCAACGATTTCTCCTTCACTGCTTCCCTAGTTTCTTTTCATCGGACATCGAAGCTATGAGGGTATATCTTTCTTTAAAAATTTTTACGCACTTCTAACACTGACACTATTGTTCTGATCATCTCAGATTGCTGTTGAAGGCTGCTGCCATGGAGAACTAGACAATGTAAAAAAAAGTGAATCTTGACTGTCAACAGCGATTCGGCTACTGACCTCCAGGCGCTCATTGACAGATTTACGATACTATTGAAACTGCAAGGACGCAAGCAGGAATTGTGACCCCTGACGTATTGATCTGTTGCGGTGATTTTCAATCATTTAGGAATACTTCAGACTTAGAAACATTTGCCGCTCCACCTAAATATCGGCAGCTCGGATCATTTTGGAAGTATTATAATGGAGAGAAGGTGAGATTTTTTGATGCGAAAAAATACCTTTTTATTACTACCCTAGTCCAAGGAGGAAAAGAAAAATAACCACTGATCGAATTTAAGCTTTCGTTGTCTTGCGAAAGTTACCTCATCAAAGCTAGCTCCAATCTTGACGGTTTTTGTTGGTGGAAATCATGAGGCTTCGGGCTACTTATGGGAGCTGTAAGCAGCTCACTTGTGCTAGCCTTCGTAACTGCTGATTTGAACTTTTCCTAATTTCTCATCGTAAGCTATCATGGTGGTTGGGTAGCACCAAATATATATTTCTTAGGTTTTGCCGGCTCTGTAATTCTTAAAAAAACTTTTTTCGATGGTACCGTTGATTCAATTCGGATTAGCGGCGCGAGTGGGATTTTTAAAAAACATGATTATTGTTTTGGTTAGTGCCAATCCTACAAGTCATCTCACTGTCTTTCTCAACTGACCTGGCTGATTCAGGCCACTATGAGCGCATCCCCTATGACAATGGTACAATTCGCTCTATTTATCATGTACGAGAGTACGACATATTTCGACTTAGTCTGCTGCCAACCTCAAGCTCAAGTGATATTTTTGTATCTCACGACTGGCCTTTGGGGATCGAGCAGCATGGCAATACCGCCCAACTCCTACGCGCCAAGCCTTTTTTCCGGGATGAGGTGAATTGACCCTTTCACTTCAAGTATTTGTCCCTAATGCAAGCGTCAATTCACGGTCAACTTGAATTGATAACTACAGGTCGCTTCAAATACCCTTGGTTCACCTCCTCTGATGCACTTACTTCAAACAATCAAACCGCACTATTGGTTTTCCGCTCATTTGCATGTTAAATTTGCAGCTCTATATCATCATGACCCGCAAGCACAGAACCATCGGCCAATAATCAAAACACCAGCGGCACTCAATCCAGATGAGCTACAAATAGACCTGGACGACAATGAAGATGAGAAGAAGACTCCCTCTGATCCACGAAGACCATTGCCCATCAACCCGGACATGATACTTATCGATGACAGCGACAACGATGAAATTGATCTTCAGGAAGCATCGATAGGTCGTTCTCACGCGCAGCCGCTCAATAACAAACAGAACCCTGATGAATCAAGACCAAACTTAGTTGATGGCAATGATAATGATAAGGCAAGACCTTCCAGTGCTTCACTCGAAATGTCGCTTATGAATCCAGATATGATATCAATTGATATCAGCGACGATGATGAAATTAATGTCAAGAAAACGCTGACAGATCAGTTGCGCGCGCCGACACGATCATTGATGCATGAAACTTCTGAGCTTGATTCCGTTCATTTACGAAGGCGGCAAGTTTCAAATCACCAAGTACCTGTCCAGCAAACAAGCATCGCGGCAGCAGAGGCAAGAAAATCTACGGCCACGGGGAGGTTGAATCCTCAAAATTCTGTCATCGATAGCCCGACAAAAATCACCCGATTCTTAGCGCTAGATAAATGCGTTCCCAGAAAGGATTTTCTGCAGGTAGTATAACAAATTTGATCTTACAGTTACCAACGCTCATTCTTACATTCCGTTTGTCTGCTAGTTTCTTGATATCAATCAATCTATCCCAATCACATGGACACAGTCTGCATCGAAGAAAGCTACAATAAACACGGCTGAGGATCAAACGTTGTCCAATTCAGATTTAAGCAGTAACCAAGTTGGAATCAATCACTGTAAAGCCACTCTCTTTTTCGATCCTGACTGGCTTGCTATCACCCGGGCGTTGCATTCTTACATGCCACTACAAAAGCATGGAAACCCTCAGCTTCCCAGCGCATCAGAAACATCAAGCTTAATAACGCAAGGATTAGAGTGGGTAAATCAAAACATAGCGACAGAATCACTTGAAATTAACCAAGTTCAGCAATTTGTCAAAACTGCACCTGGTATTGGAGATGCTGGGAGTGAAATTATTGGCCAACGTATGTGCTCGATCCAAGCTAATTTTTTCATTTTCAGATGTCTGAGGGAATCTTTACTATCATTTTTTTTACTCTTTCGTTTTAGCACTTTGGTATACCAACCCTCAAACTATAGCCTTTACCAAACTATTAGGGATTCGAAATAAAATCAATCCACCTGTTTGATACGACTCAACTTGTTTAGTCTCTAGCCTTGTCTTATGTGATTGACCAAAGCTCAATTTTAAGTGACATTTGTTGAGCGCTCAATTTACTCATCATGAGCTCAAAGAAGTAATACAAATAATGAAATCCACTTTGGTGCTTAAAACGTAGGAGTTTAATTCATTATCCAAATGTCCCAAAAAAAGTGCCAGGCCAATGAGTTCGTATGCAATTGTATACTAAGTGTTGCCTTGTTTTAACAAAACTTCTGTTTGAAGGTGCAGGTGAGGGGTTTATTTGTCCAAGCCAGGTAAATGATGAATTTTCAAGATGGATACAGAATTCAATCAAATTGGTAAGAGTCAAGTGGCTCTACTGATTGGAATAATCAGCAAAGGGCGATCCTATAAAGCTAAGATTTGAGTTGATTTAAATTTTATGACTCCAGGGAGCTTCAGATGAGATTATATTGAGAATCACTGAGTTTGTCTCTTTCAAATGTAACAGGTATCTATAGTCTATTACAAGTAAGGAAAACCTAAAACTTACACCCCAGAGTAAGACTGCCACAGGTGATACCCGGTGGCTCAAGAGCATCCCACGCTCTTGCCCTGGGGAAATACCAAAGGCCTATCAATTTTTTGGTTCCTGGGTGATATCCGGTGGGTATTTGGATATAACCCGGGGTACTGGCTCTTTTTCCACCTCACCGTGCTGTAGCATATATTTTTTTCCCTTTAGAAGCTCAAAGTCACCTTTACATTGTCCAATGAGCACGGAAACTCTACCAGCTCTTGAACTCACTCAAAGTCAAGGTCTAGGATCTGAACCACAATCAATAATCTTGGGTAGGGAAATATTTTGATGAAGAACCCAATTGCAACAGAGTGAAATGTACTTCTAAAAAAAACATGGTTGTCCATGCAGCGGTTTGTTAGCCTAATACAAGAGTTCAATCTAAGGCCTGATTCTACTACTCCTTGACTTGTTACATTACAGACACCATACAAAAAGCTGTGGCACAATTTTTTTATTTAATTCTAAAAGAATAAAATAAAAAGGAATATTGGAGGGGGCTTCAAATCAAATATTCTTTAATTGGAGATATATATATCTTAAGTGGGAATAGATTTAAGAGCATCTCTAACGCGGGTGCTATCGTAAATTTAGCACTCGCGCACCTAAAATCAGGTCCACTACGGTTGCTATCCGGGGATGGGACCGGCTTCAGTAGCTAAAAATTCCTAGTGAGTGTGTAGATCTTCACACTCTCTAGGACCAAGAATGGGTGAAATATTGGGGAAATTCATGTGCCATTCTTGTGAATGGCACATGAAAACCCAACCTGTCTCCCCTGATGATTGTTTTTTCTTCTTTCACTACTATCTCCATTCAACTCCTTCCACGTTTCCATGGCTACCATTGACCCAGCTCTTTTCTCCATGGCTGTTTCAAAAACACAATTCAAGGAAGATGGTATGAGTTTTTTTGTTTTGCTTTATTTTACTTTTTTTTACTTTTTGAGTTTTTTTCTCAACTGAAACAAGAATTTTCTTTTTAAATTTCTTTTTTATCTCAATCACTTTCCAAACAGTAGACATCATCCCTCCGCTGATTGATCAAAATGATTCTCAAAAAAAAACTCCTACCAAGGCGTCAAGCAAAAAGATTGAGCCAGCTGAATCCCAGAAACCTGATGTCAAACCAAACCACAACCAAGCTCACAATTATAGCAACAATGATGATTTCCAGATATGTGTGTTGGGGCTGGATGTATCTGAGGACCCATTGAACAGAACCAATCAAACAGCATCACAATTCTGGTCCCATGTGACCAAGCACTATCTTGGTGCTATCTCATCTCTGCTTCAAACAGCCAGAAGCTTGAAGTCTTGTTGGGGAACAGCACAGCAAACAATAGATTGGTTCAACAGTTGTGTTTCTCAAGTCGAAATCAACAACTCAAGCGGACATTGTGGGAACTCTTTTGGGGTAGGTAGTTATAAAGGGGAAATAAAAAAGGTATGGACCATTGTTACAGGTGAGTTTTAAAGGCTCTTCCCCTTGGATGAACTACTAGAGTTGACACAACAATTATTTATGGTGTAAAACAACTGTTGAGGTTACTATTAGTAGTGTTTTAATCAGGCTGGATCAACTTGCAAGGGTTTTATTTCAAAGGTAATTAGTAGTATTACAGCTATGGATGAGGTATGATGATTTATAAGGGGAGGGATAATTGGGAGGAGGAGTGTTCCCTGGCTGGATGGTAGGTGGGAAGTGGGAGATGGGAGATGGGATGAGGGAGGAGAGAGCTCATTTTATAGTAAAATATGAGGGATTTTAGCTCCAGGGAAAGACAATTTTCCCTGAAAAACTGGTGCACAGACTCATGCATGTGACTTGTGATCCTTTAACAAGCTCATGCATGTGATCTGAGACCTTGATAATATGCAAAAAAGTGTGGGGACAAATACCCTTTTATGGAAATAAATGTGGGGAAGGGCCCCCATCTAAGTAGTACAATTATTTAGAGAAATCAGAGAAGTATCACAGAAAATCTCTTTGCTAGTATACATGTCACATAAAACACCCATTTCACGGTCCTGTCTTTTCATAAAGAGGTTTTAATATCCTTGAAACCCCATATCTTGGAAGCTAGAGGGTTTGGCCTAATGAGTTTTCTGGGGGCCTGGGGGTAATTTTGGATGTAGAATCCAAATATGCTATCCAATTTGACCCCTGATAGCTCCTTCAATAGGTTCTTGGTTTATTTGATACTTGAAATGGTTTTGGAGCACCACAATTTTCCAAGGAAGGTTGATTGGCAATTACCCTCAAGCTTTACTT
This sequence comes from Uromyces viciae-fabae, assembly GCA_000785685.1. Lineage (NCBI taxonomy): Eukaryota > Fungi > Basidiomycota > Pucciniomycetes > Pucciniales > Pucciniaceae > Uromyces > Uromyces viciae-fabae. The sequence goes on from JNCO01003383.1 coordinate 6,448, forward strand.
TGAGCTATACAAAAGGATTTTTACTCACATCCACCCGTATAATATCCTGGTCAATTCCCCCAAATGGAATTCTTATTTTCAAGATCTGAAGAAGAAGGAAGATAAATCAACCAAAAAAAAAGAATATGTCAATTCTTTTGAAGATAAGAAAATAAAAAGACAAATTGAAGATCCCATCATTTTGGATGCTCCATCAAGTCCCAGCATTACTACCCTTGACAAGACCAGAAGCAGAACGAACTCTCTCAGACTAAAATTTCCTCTGTGTCATATTGGGAGGAAAAAGGATCAAGAAAACTGTCTTGCTGCAAACAAAGAAGGAGACCTTGTTTGGAAAGAGAATATGGCTAAAGCTCACTTGGAGCTAGCAGAAAAAGAAAAACATCAAACAGAAATTTTAAATAATCAAAGCACAGCAATAAAAAACCAGAGTGAAGAAATGCAGAAACTTTCTCAATCTTTGAATGAAGAAAACATTATGAGCAAAGATCTTAGCAATTTAGACAAGGATGTGAGAAGGTATTACATCATGAAAAGCAAGAAAATCATGGAGAATTACGAGAAAGACACTTAACTTAAATTATTTTTTTCTGTTTTATTTTTTCTAAATTTATCTGCTTAAACTGTTATTTTCTGCTTTTTATTTTTTCTAAATTTATCTGCTTAAACTATTATTTTCTGCTTTTTATTTTTTCTAAATTTATCTGCTTAAACTATTACTTTCTGCTTTCTTTTTCTTACCTTATGTTTTTCTGCTTTCTTTTTTTCTAAATTCATATTGTCTTCAATGATTTTCAATGTACATTTTCTTTTTCCTTCATTTTATGAATGTTTTCTTTTTTTTTTCGCTTTTATTGGCTTATTTATTTCAATAATCAATCAACCTACATCTATTTTTATTTCTCATTTAATCTCATTACCTGTGATACCAAATGAAAAATTGTTGCAATTCTCTTGAATTATTTGGAGGCAAAATAAGAGTCAATTTGAAAGACAAGAAGCAATCAAAGATGAGAAAAGATGAGAAAACAAAGAAAAAAACAATCCTAATGAAATACAAGATTGAAATGTTTGTTTGATTTTCATTTGTATCCATTGAAGACCAATAATTTTAAAAAAAAAGAAGAATTTCTTGTGTTATTTATTTTGTTTAGTGTTTAACAAAGAAGAAGAAAAAAGTATGTTGGTTTAAGGAAGATAAAAAAACAATCAGTTTGGTTCATCATTGGATGAACCTTTGAGTGACCATAAATGTTTGATGAGGTCTTTATGTTGTGATGAGCTATGGAGTTGCAAAGCAAGCAATAGTTGTCGATAAAGCTCTTGAATCCCAAAGAATTGCTTCTTCTGGCCTGGGTGACGGTAGAAGCACCATCATAAATTTGGTTGTATGATTCAGGTGCATTGTGCTCATTGTCCACAATCATATTTTGGAGGATGACACAAGCCATCATAAATTTATTGATTTTTTTGTTCTTCCACAGCCATGCAGGTTGCTTGACAATAGATAATTGCGCCTGCAAGACACCAGAGGCTCTCTAAAAATCCTTTTGGGAGGCCTCTTGCATTTTTGAAAAATACTACATACATGCAAGAGACAAGATATCAGCAATGAAAGGAAAAATTGAAAAAAAGGCAAAGAAACAAAAAAAACATGCAAATGAAAAAAATACTTACCTGTCTCTCAGGAGATTGAGGCTGGGATATTGTTTTGAAAAGTGTTGACCAATCTGGGTATATGCCATCAGCCAGGTAACATCCTTGCGAGTCAGTGCTGCTGTTTATTGTAAATTCACACCTTGGAGCAGTACCATTTAAAATTTCCTGAAAGACAGGGGAGGAGTCAAGGAAATTCATGTAGTTGTATGATCCTGGCAAGCCAAAAAAGGTATGCCAGATCCACAGGTTGTAGATTTCTACTGCTTTCAAAACAATTTTTGGTACCTGTGGAAAGCAAAAAAAAAAAAAAAGCGCACATGAGAGAAAAATAAAGCAAACAAACAAAATATTAACACAAAACAAAAATGAGAGAGAAAAAAAGAGAATCAAAACTGTGTTTAAAAATAATTGAATTGAAATTAAATTAAAAAGAACCACTTTCTCTTTGCCCTGGTATTGTCCAGCCCCTGCAGATGTGCAATTTTTCCATTGAAAATGCATGCAATCAATTAAACTTAACATGCCTGGATAGCCTTGGGTTTCACCAACAAACAATAAACATTTTAAGTCTTCAGGGGTCAGATATCAAAAGTATTCAGCTCCATAGACACAATGGAACGCTTCACGGAAACAATCAAGGCTTTCAAGGGAGGTGGACTCCGATATTCTCAGGTCTTTGTCATTTGAATTGGCAGCAGTTCCATACGCAAGAATCCAAAGCACCACCATTATTTTTTGGATTGCCATGAGTCCAAGGTTGCCCACAGCATCCGGTTTTTGAGTGAAGTAGTGGTCGGCCTGTTCAATATTGTGGAAAATCCACAAAAATAACCCTTTGCGCATTTGAAATCTCCTTTGAAATAAAATCTTGCCATAGAACGGTGTATCGGAAAAATAGTCCTTGAAGAGGCATTCAAAACCAGCGGCAAAATTTTGGGGCATATTTGCCTTTCTTCCTGGCCTAGAGCCCATAGGATCATCGGATTCTTCTTCATCTTCATTTTCAATAAAAATTGCACTTCCTTCTAAAATTGTATTTGAAATTCTTGTATTATTTGAAATCATCTGGTTGAGGCTCATGAGGGTGGTGGATTGAAAATTGAGGAGGGCTTTGAGTAATTGTTGGTGGTCCGTGATTGGCTTGCGTGTATTTTATAGAAAAAGAAAATAAAATAAAAAAATTAAAAATTAAAAATTAAATAAAATAATAAATAAATAAGCGGGGGTAGCAGGTAATTTGGTTTCACCAAAATTTATCGCTGTGCAGTGGATGAAACCAGGCCGGAGAGGAGGTATAAGTTTTGCGGGGATTTTAAAAGGTACTTTTAGCACCCGAGTTTACCTCCCCGCGTCGAAGATGCTCTAATATATATATTATGTTGAGGGGGCAACATGTGCTAACCGTGATGTATCACCACAGTCTTGAAGTTCTGTTGGATTGACCCACAACCACTACTACCCAGAAACCTGGCAGCCACAAGAATCTGTATCCTAGTTGGTAAAGGCAGCACTCTAGTATGTGTCTCAGCTATGCTGAGGTCATGGGTTTTACTCCCATCAGACACATCCTCATCTTACAGTCTCTACATGTTGTACCAGTGGGGCTTATAGCTGGTTTTGGATCACTATTATGATAAAGAGAAAGGGACTATAATTTTGGTCTAAAGACAAAAAGTAGCTTACACTTTAATCTGATTTAGTTGGTTGGTTTGGTTGTATATATGTATGAATGAGTGGTTCTACACAAGGAATAAAAAGAGTCTGGTATTTATAGGAAAATACTCCTCAGGGGGGCTCTCAAGTCTTTCCATGTTGCCTATGGGAATGTAAAAGTTTTTCTCATTTGTTTCATGTATTATCTAGTGAAATTTCTTCCCACTTATTTAATATTACATTGTATAGCTAGTTGTAATAATAAATAAACTGTTGATATTCACGTAGTAATTGTGAAATAATCTCATATTGTAATATGGATAATTTATTCAGTGTTTGAAAAGAAATCAAATTTTTAATTCAAGACAATTTGAATAACATTTAGATACTCTAGAAATTGACACATGAAAAGAAATGAGTATTATGATTTCTACTCTTTACATTTATATGGGAATAATTATGCAATAATTTATTCCCAGGGTTATTTCGCCAAGGTAATTATTCCCATGGAGGTGCAGAGCTACACTAAGTAAGTCTATTTAACTACTGTTAGAAAATTTTAATTGCCCATAAATTCTAAACTAATAGATTTATGACAATTCTGACAGAATCTCCATTAAACTTTGTTATTATTTTTTTGTACTTATAGTCTTGTGGGATTATTTTAATAATGAAGGGTTTAGATTTTGTAGTTGACTCTGGAGAGTGACCTGGGCTAGTTTTTGATTGAGATTCAGAATATGTAGTAATACTTTATGCATTCCTCGTAATAAAATAGTTATAAAGTATTTTATTATTTTGTAGGTTATTTGGGTAATTATTTAATCTCATAGCCTGAAATTTAGGCTTGAGGAAACGGTGGCTTCAGGTAAGCTTTTTATCTTTGGGTAGGTCTTCAGATGAATGGGTAAACATTATAAAATAAATGATGAAGGAGCTTGAGAATGTGGATTCTACTTTTCAAAGCTAAAGATTTCTGGACAATCTTTTTGGTAAGACTTTGAAAGCTCTTAGATTCCAATTAGATCATACTTCTGGACCATGTTCTGTCAAATTTAGGATGGATATCCCCAAAAATGGGTATCTTTGAGCAGAAACATACAGACGGCCTGTGGTAGTGTTTGAAAAGGAAGGCTCCTGCACATATCTTCCCCTCAGCTATCCTGCGAATGAAAATCATCCAATCTGTTTATAATTCATTTCTTAAATTTGCCATGTGGCCCACTTCAAGTTAAAATCAACAGCTGAAACTTGGGCTTATCCCAATCTTGATGCTTCTTGGAAACATAATGCCAGAGAGATTGCCAAACCTTGGAAAGAAAAAATTAATAAAAAATTATTAATAGGGGGTGCCAAATATCCTCAAACACAAAATTTTCTCATGTCAGGGTTTCAGAAAAAAACTAAATTTCAAACCAGACAATTTTTTTTGAAATAACTCACTTATTGGGAACAGGGGGCATCAAAGATATCAAAAAAAAAGTCAAACCAAAAATTGAACATAACCATTGGAACTGATAAATAAATTAGCCCATACTAAATTATTTACATCTTCCCTCAGGCAAATTTTTGTGCCAAATGTAAAACTTATTCCAAATATATCAAAACCTCAATAATTCATTCAATATCATGCTCCAGAGAGCCTCCCAAAGCCCCATGAGTTTCAAAAACTCAATTGAATTCTGACTTTTGCTAGATTTCAAGCACAAATAGAATATAGTTTCATATTAACAATTCACTTTACTACAACTTTCTCAGAAGAAATTTAAATAAATCTAGTTTTCCAAAACAATTGTATAATGGAAATGATTATAAGAAAAATAGATGACAATTATAAAAGATTATTTTTGTATTTTTTTTATTTTTCATTTTACTTAATCAAGACAACTATCTAAATAAAACAAAGAAAAATTAATTGTTTCCAATTATTTTATTTAGATCCTGATTTTTTCAATCTATTAGCTTAATCTCTGAATTAAATATTTTGGTCTTTTTAATTTAATTCTAATCAATGTACTATACAATGTCAATTTGTTAATCAGCCCCTAAAAAAAGAATAGAAAATAAAAAAAATTAAAAAAAGGTAAGTTCCCAAAGCACGCAGTTAGTATTCATTGCATGGTAAACCCCTCCATATACAAAGAATAGAAAATAAATAAACAAAAAGGTCCCCAAAGTGTGCAGATAGTACGTGTTGCATGGTCAACTCCTCCATGTTCAATTACTTCTATAAAATGTTATTAGGATCAGATGAAGGAGAAAACAGTTATTAAAAAGAGATTTGAGTGTATGTGTTGGAAGAAGAGTTCAAAATAAAATATTTGTGTTTTACCTTCAAAGTAATGTATATTTTTAACCTATGGAGCGATTTTGCTAATTAATAGCTCAAAAGACAGCTGAGATCAAGCTCCAAAATTCTCTTTGCAATGAACTAGCTGCAAGAAAAACTGTTTAAGAGATTGAGTTGATTGCAGTTTCTCAAAATCTAGGAGCAGTGATAGGATCTTAGAAGAAATAATTTTTACTTCAATTTTGATAGAGGATAGCAATAAGATGTGATTATGATTGATTGAAGAAATATTTTGATAATGAAGGTAAAATTTTGATTTGCCTTAATATCCTTGAAATTAGAAAGATCCTAGCTAATTGATCTATGAGAAGAACTTGTGATCTGTGATCATATTTGAAGAGTTGAAGATTGAAATGGAATCAGATGATAAAAGTTGGATTGGTTTCCAATATTAATTAATGGTGGTTCTGATGATGGGCTTACTTGAATATTTTACTACAAATTAATTTTTTTTTTCTATTTTTAAGAAACAAATGAAAGTTTATAGAGATTAAAACAGCTGCTCTGGTGAGTTTGTTGGTCTAGAGACTGTGAGCTGAGGTCAAATGAGGAGAAGCTGAATCTGAGTACTTGATGCTAGGTGAGTTTAGTTGAAGATTGATTGGATTTCAGTTGAATTTTGCTGGTTGAAACCTAATTAGATCAATGATGACTAAAGTTTTGTGTGTTTTTTGATTAATTATTGAATAAATATTAGATTGGTAATTCTTTTTTTGATCAAAGAGAGAAAGAAGTCATGTTATGGATGTTGATGATGTTGAACAAACTCACTTATTTTGATATGTTGGTCTTGCTTCAAAACCCAATGTTTTTATGAAAAACTGCATTTCAAAAAATACCTCAGTTGTTTCAAGATTTTTTGAATAACACAAAATTAAACTTTTGTGTTTGGTCCAAAAAAAACGTTGGGTTTGGGGATATTCGACACCCCCTAATACATGAAAAGCTCTTTCCAAATAGGATATCAAAAAGGCATAATACTGTTTTAATACATTTATAATGATAGTTAATTTTCTTTGACTTATTAGACCATCCACCACTGTCTCTGTAATTGGGCTGGGTAGGCCCAACTTACAGAGACATGTCCCCCTGGCGGTAACACCATTGCGGTTTTGGGACTCTTTAACAAGAGAGTCTCTAGATTTCTCATCAGAGGTCCACAAAGTTAGGGACCTCTGCCAAGCCTTGTTAAGATAAATTTGACAAGAGTCTGAGACTGATCAGCTACTCATCAACCCTTTCGAAAACTTTCCAAATCCTCCAATATCATCTCAATACTCATTTTTCACTTCATATTATTTTCTTCTCTTCTTTTTCTTTGTAAGCTAATTTTAGCTTTTTAAACCGCTCTACCAATCTTTCTCTTGCTTTTGTTTCTTCTTTTCTCACTGCTCTTGGGTTAAGTCTTGTTCATGGGAAACCCAGGAGGTGGAATTTTATTATCTTTCATTTGAAATAAACAAAAAAAAATAAAAAATCTAATCAAAAAGAAAAGATGTGTTATTAAATTTAGATTGAAAAAATATGATGGTATGAAGCTAAGTATGAGGTCAGAGTCAAGAAAGAACAAGATCCTTCATCTTGAACTTTCAAAATTTTGACATTTAAGGTAGATAAGTGTTGATGTGTTGATCAACATTAATGAGAAGTTTAAAAATAACATCAACAAGAATGGTAAACAAAGTACCAATGTTGATGAGTAATTTTTTAAGAATTGAATCATATTCCCATTTTAAGTTTTGTATGGTTTATCTTTTGAAAAAAATAAAATTCAAAAAACAAAACCAAATTCACAGGGAATCATTTTCCAGATAAAACCAAAGGTTTAGTCCACAGTATTGATTGAGTAATTGGATTGTGATTGGAGATTGTAAAATCATAGCTTGCTAATAATCTCTTTAAGGTTATTATTTGTTGATCTGAGATGGGATATAAATTGGAACACCAATATGAATTCTAATGAAAGCCAGAATTTGGATTGAAATGAATGGATTAATAAATTTATAAGACTAAAAGAATAGATTTCAGCAAAATAAAAAGAAAACATAAAAATAATGAAAAGAACAAAATGATGACAATGAAATATACCTAAAAGAATAGAAAAAGCGTCTTAAGGAAGGATGAACAATGTAGATAGGATATTTGAGTGTAGAAACTGATTTAAGGATTTTAGAGAAGATTAAAAATAGATAAGCAACTATAATGAAATCTCAATAAGTAAGAAAAGACTAAATACCGATGATTTAAATGACGAGACAGAAGCAATGGTCTCAATATTTATGAAGAAGGATTTGATGATTGGAATGAGCAGTCTTGAAATAAATTGAGAAAGAAAAATTAATGAGCACCAAATGATTTTTCAGATGAGAATGATAAGAATAAATACCCAGTTTAATGCAAGTGCTTGAAGAGTAATTGTCCTGATTGAAGAGTGTTATTTGAAGATTTAAGAAATGGTCTTCAAGTAATTAAGAGAGAATCAGGCGGAGAAAATATCTTCAAAGGGAAAATTGAGGAATTTAAATAATCTGAGGCAATTCTAAAACTGGAGTATCTGCAGAGGTCTTCATGAAAAACAGAAATTCAACACGACCCCATGCTCATTAATTTCAGTTGCTTTAAATACCGTAGTTTGAACACCCTAAGGCATTAAGGGCTCTTTTTATTTTTCGATGCGAAACAGATTTGGTTAAGAAATCAGCACAGTTTTCATCAGTTTTGACGTGATTCAGCTTAATGGTTTTCTTCATGATTTCATCTCTCAAGAAGTGTAATCGTAAGTCAATGTGTTTTGTTTTAAATCCAGAGTGATTTGATTCGTTGTTTGCGAGTAAGATGGCTACAATAGAAGTGAAGAAGCCAAAAGTTTTGAGTGATATGTTGCTGAGTTGGCTTTTTTGTTCTTGAGATAATGTCATTTTTTTAGTTGGTTTGAATTGTATAGTTGCAGCAAGTCAATATTGATGTATTTTGGGTTTCTAGCTTTAAAATTTCTTTTGGATTCTATTTTGGTTTGTAGTGAAAGTTTTGTGTCCTGTTTCTTCTTTTTCTTTTGCAAGATAAAGCTATAATAAAAAAAAAGACAAATTTTTATTAAAATTTCAGTTAAAAAGAGGGAGAGAAAAGAAAAAGCTAAAAAAAAAAAACAATAGAAGTGAAGAAGCCAAAAGTTTTGAGTGATATGTTGCTGAGTTGGCTTTTTTGTTCTTGAATCCAAAGATCAACTTTTTCTTGATTTTTTGGAGCATAACCCATTCCCTGAATAGTAGAACTTGATTAAAAAATGAATAAAATAGCAGCCAAAAAAAAGGGATCAGTAAATGAAATCAATAGTGTGTACACATGGTTTTTTTAGTTAGAAAAAATACTAGAATGATTAGGTGAAATAAAAAATCATATTTGTTTTGCTGGTCTATTTAGTTTTTTGAAGTTTGATTGATTTGTTGAATTATGTTTTCTTTCTGGCTTAAATATTTAATGCCAATCTTCCTATAAATTCAGAGCCTTGGTTAACCAATGTGAGACTCCAAGAGAGGCTAGGGAGTTTAAGCCCTTATGGTAGAATTTAGAAAGGGATGATGGAGTAAGTACCCTTCCTTTCTTAATGAAAAGAAATTACTGATAGACTGGTTTGTCTCAGAATGAACAGGGAGAAAGGCTACACCTGGTTGATGGTAAGAAATTGGAAGTTTAAGAGGGTGTTTCCAGTACTCAGATTGGTTTGAAAAGAAAAGAATAAGGGACAGTAGGCTAGATGTGGGAGCAAGGATGTGATTCAAGTAATTTGTGGCTTGTTAAGAGAGGTAAAGAATGTGAGCAATGGCTACACACTGAGGGTTTAATGAGTTTTAAGTATTTTATTTCTTTGGTTTGTATGTAAGTATTATTTATTGTTGGACTGGGGATAATTTTTCTCTCCTGAGATGATTAGATTAGATGGGGGGGAAACACTTATGAGAGAGCTTCTTATGTAGACAAATGGTGTGAAAAACAGGGTAAAAACTGAAACAGGGTTTCCAAGAGGTTTTTCCTGAAGCAGTGCACATACATAAAACAGTAAAGGTGTATCTTATCTTATCCACTTCTAAAAATTTGGGCTAACCCCTTTTGAAAAAAGTGGGATATGTAAAACAAGTTCAGAGGCTTTCTCAACATGTGTAAGTATGTGTGTATACTGTGGTAGTAGAATATGTACAGTAAATGAGGTCATAGCCTCTTATCTATGAAACTTGTAGTGGATATGTGATAGTAGATATGGATTATGTGGTATTGGGTATGGTTTATTGAATTATATCTTATCTTGTGATGCATAAAACTGTCTTCTGGTTACTTTTGATGCTGTGAAATATTTCTAAGTACCCTTTTTAAGTTTTCTGCCTTGAGTAGCTCTTAAACTAGTGGAGTTACTGATATGGCTTTGGTGTGTGACTGGGGGCTAATTTGGGTGTAGAATCCATTTCTGCAATAAAATTAAAGAATTCTTTCTACTTCATTGTGAAATAATATTTTTTTTATTGATTCCACTTTAAAGTACCACACCAACTCCCAGGTTTTAGATCAACAACTCCCATTTTGTTGCAGGGACAGGAAATTGGAGTTGTGGGCCCAATTTTTATTTTTATTTTAGGGAGTTGTTTCTCCAATTTTTAGCCTATGTGATGCATAGAGCCTAACTCTACTAGCTACACAAGGTGCAAGAAATATATGCACTCAAATTTTTAGA
>JNCO01003384.1:0-16831 GCA_000785685.1 Uromyces viciae-fabae
TTTTTTTTTTTTTTTTGGTAATGTAACTTTTTTTTTTTTTTTGTAACGTAACTTTTTTGGGAGGATAAATTTGTGGTATGTATTCAAAAAAAAAAAGTTTGTAGAAAATGCATTTAGCCTGGTGGTTAAGGAGTCCCTCTGTTTCATGGATGATTGATGAGGTTGTGGGTTCATTTCCCACTGTGAAACCCTTGTAACATGGCTTCTTGGGAAAATACTGGTACAAACAATTATTTATAGTTAACTTGGGAAATTTGATCTGGCCTATATTGATTAAAACTTTTTTAAACCACCAAATTTCCATGAAGTTACTCCTTTTTTATCCACATTTGGGAAAAAATGTAACGTAACAACACCCAAGTTATCCTAAATTGGGCAAAAATGTAACATAAGCTGGTTTCTGTAGACTATCTGGGGACCAAGTGCTGGGATAGTTGAGAGATGGCAAAAGAAATGTCAGGTTGAGTGGACACCACTAAATAGTTCAAGTAACCCAGAGAGCTACAATAGTTGATGTGTTTAGATTTAAAGGCTTCAAGATCGGTATCTGCCCACCGCTGATTCCAGTGAGTCAACCCCGGCTTTTCCAAGTGCTGGGATAGTTGAGAGATGGCGAAAGAAATGTCAGGTTGAGTGGACACCACTAAATAGTTCAAGTAACCCAGAGAGCTACAATAGTTGATGTGTTTAGATTTAAAGGCTTCAAGATCTGCATTGGTAGCAATGGTGAGGCGGGTATTTTGCACCATTGGTGTTGGTGTTGTGCGACAGTCTGACAGGTTGTATTCTTGGAGGATTTTGTGCCTGTAGAGCTCTTGAGACAGCAGAAGTTGATTGGGAGTGATACACGTGAGTTTGATACCAAGTAGATGAGTGGCAGCACCTAAATCTTCCATAACGAACGTGTCGGAGATGAGCTTTTTGAAGCGTTTGACGTCGTGACTGACTATGATCATTTCGTCAACGTACATGTGGACAAAACATTCCCACTTTTCAACTTGCAAGACAAAAAGACAGGGATTGGCTTTGGAAGGAGCAAAGTTGATGGTTTTGAAGAATGCAACCAGTGCTGCATACCAAACTCGAGGGCCCTGTTTTAAGCTGTAAATGGCTTTCTTCAGTTTGAGACAGTAACCTTCAGGAACTTCATATCCGGCTGGAGTCCTCAGATGAACTTTGTCTTCTAGAACACCATTGAGAAACACCTTTTGGCGTCCATTTGGTGGATTTCATAACCTTTCTTGAGTCCAAGAAGAAGAATCAATCTAAGACTAGTTGACCAACCTGTAGGAGCATAGGTCAATAGATGATCATGAACCTCTTGACGGCTTCCTTGCGCGCAGAGACGCGCCTTGTATTTGAGAAGGTTGCCATTGGAATCAGTTTTGATGCAAGATACCCAGACCGTGTTCAGTAAAGGTGAGGAAGAGTGTATCTTGACAATGTCCCAGACTTGGAGTGTAGACATTGTGTCAAGTTCTGATTTGATTGCATCTGTCCATTTTTGTGAGTCAGGCAAGGAAATGGCTTGTCGGTAAGTTTTTGGAACTGCATTGAAAGTGAAGGCATGAGCCAGCTTTGCCCTGCGCTTTTCATTGATCATGTGAGTTGGTAGGAGTTCGGCCAATTCTCTTTTAGAAGGAACATCCGGAGTGAGGACATAGTCCCACCCCGGTTTGGGTTTGGGGTGTGCTGCAGGCGGCTGAAGTTTGTTTTCAATAACAAGGTTGGTAGCGGAGTTGTCATGAGATGTGGATGACAAGGACTGATCGGCTGCAGATTCATATGTACTATGATTGAGTTCGTTTGAGTCTTCAACCGGAGCTTCGATAGTAGTGAACGAAGAGACTGATTGGTGAGAATTGACAGGATAATATTCAACGAGTTGGTTGGAGGAATCATAGTCAAGGAAGGGATTGTTGTCACCAGGTGACAGCACAGAAAGCCCAGGAAAAGTGTCAGTATCTGAGACTATTGACATAGTCCAGAGAAGCTGCAATATAATTTATTCTATTTTTATTATATTTTATTATTATTTATTATTATTTATTTTTATTTATTATGATATCAGTAAAAAGAGGGAATTAGAAATTGCGCCCTAGTATAGAAGTTAAAGCTCAGCATTAAACAAACATTCTATCCTAGAGACCCAGGTTCAACTCCCCCATGTATCATATAAATATTTTTATTATTTTTTATAAATATTTTAATTTGTAAATGGAAAATAATATTACATTTACACTTAAAATTTAACTTCAATTAAATCTCCCCAAATGGCAGATTTTTAATTTAAGTGAAAAAATTATCAAGGTAAATTCAATTTACCTTTATACTTTTTAATTAAGCTGAAAAAAAAATGACATCATTTTTTCACACATGAAAAATGATGTCATAGGAAGGATTCTATCAAGAATCCATAGTAAATCTGAAAAAATGACGGAGTTGAGGTTCACAGGTATAAATAACCCTCATACTCCGCCCTCAAACTCCAGATAATATTTATTTATTAGAAAATTTAAGAGATATACAACTTCAGTCAAATATAAAGTTAAAACCACTTCTCTGACTTGCAGTTAATCTCCCCTCTACTCAAATACTAGCTCCCCTACTGCGGCTGCACTCCCCCACTTCTCTGACTTGCAGTTAATCTCCCCTCTACTCAAATACTAGCTCCCCTACTGCGGCTGCACTCCCCTTCTTGAAATAAAGAAGGGCTGGGCCGTGTTTTTTGATATTCCTCCCATAATATTTATAAGTAACCCTTATAAATATTATTGTTGGACAGCCTAAGCTAGAGTGGTTGAGATCAACTCCCCTCTACCTCCCTTGCTGAAAATAAGGGCTCCCCAGTTTAATATATTTATTAAACATTGGGTGAAGACATTCCTACTGGAATAAGCACTGCTTAAGTTGTATTAATACAATTAAGTAACCTGAAAATAATATAATAATTAAATAATTATTATATTTTATTCATTGTGACCATAGTACCACGGCCAATAGGCAATAGAGGTACTCTGGTAAGCTAAAAGCCTCACAAAAATCGCCTTCTAAGAAACGAACATCATGCCTGCGTTCAATGGAACCGCTTGATAATAGAACCCGCCAGTTGTGAGCGCCAAATTGATATCCCAGCAAAATTGCCTTTTGCGCCGTGTCGCCAAATTTCCCGTCCCTCTGATTCTTGAGCAGGTTGACGTAAGCAAGACAGCCAAACAGTTTTAGTCTTGTCAGATCATAGTCTCGGCCAAACCACTTGAGATGAGGAGAATTCCACCCAATTGTTTTGGTGGGAGTAACATTCTCAAGATGTACAGCTGTTTGAACCTCAAAACTCCAGTATGAGGAAGGAAGATTGGCTTGCTTTAATAATGCTCTAGCCTTCTCACTGGTGATTCTGTTACCCCTTTCTGCGACTGGGTTTTGCTGCGGAGTGTAGGGAGCAGTTACTTGAATTGATATACCTTTTTCTCTCAGAAAGGCAATGAATTTCTTGGAAATGAACTCTCCGCCGCCGTCAAAGACAAAGGTTTTAATTGGATGTTGAGAGTGAAACGCTTTCACATTGTTATAGTATTGCAAAAAATGATCAATGGTTTAAGATTTTTTCGACAAAAGAAAGACATGGCAATAGCGCGTTGTCAGACTCCAAAAGAGGCTAGAGAGTTTTAGCCCTTATGGCAGAATTTAGAAAGGGATGAAGGAGTAAGTACTCTGCCTTTCTTAATGACAGGAAATAACTGATAGACTGTGGGTCTGGGAAGAGCAGGGAGCAAGGCTACACCTGATTTGATGGTAAGAAATTGGAAGGCTTTCACATTGTTATAGTATTGCAAAAAATGATCAATGGTTTAAGATTTTTTCGACAAAAGAAAGACATGGCAATAGCGCGTTGTCAGACTCCAAAAGAGGCTAGAGAGTTTTAGCCCTTATGGCAGAATTTAGAAAGGGATGAAGGAGTAAGTACTCTGCCTTTCTTAATGACAGGAAATAACTGATAGACTGTGGGTCTGGGAAGAGCAGGGAGCAAGGCTACACCTGATTTGATGGTAAGAAATTGGAAGTTTAAGAGGGTGTTTCCAGCACTCAGATTTGGGTTGAAAGAAAAAGGTAAGACAGAAGGATAGCTGTGGGAGCAGGGGATATGAGTCAAGTACTGTGTGTCTCCTTTAAGAAAGGGGAAGAAATGTGAGCAATGGCTACACAATGAGGTTTTAATGAATGTTAAGTATTTATTTCTTTAAAGGTATGTAAGTATTATTTATTATTGGACTGGTGATGATTTTCTCATAAATCAGATTAGATGAATTAGATGGGATAGATGGGATAATTTCCTCCTAAATCAGATTATGGTCAGATGGGGGGAAAACACTGAGGAGAGAGCTCCTGATATAGACAAATGGGAGTGAAAACAGGGTACAACAAACAGGGTGTCAGAAAATCATACAGTGCACAGACATGACATCAGTGCTAGTGTATCTTATCTTATCTCCTTCCAGACATGTGGGCTAATCCCTTTTGAAACAAGTGGGAACTGTAATATGAGGTCAGAGGCTTTCTAAACATGTGTGAGTGTGTTTGTATTCTGTGTTAGTTGAATATGTACAGTGAATGAGGTCATAGCCTCTTATCTATGAAAATTGTATCAGATATGTGATAGTACATATAGATTATGTGGTATTTGTTATGTTTTATTGACTTATATGTTATTGTTTGATGCATAAAGCTGTATTCATAATGATTGTGATGTTGTGAAATAATTCTAAGGACCCTATTTAAGTCTTCTGCCTTGAGTAGCTCTTAAACTAGTGGAGTTATTGATATGGCTTTGGTGAGTGACTAGGGGTTAATTTGGGTGTAGAATGAAATTCTGAAATAAAATTATAGAGTTTGAAGTAATAGTGGTAGTTACAGAGTTAAAAAATATAAAAGAGTATTTAAGTTGAAGTCAGAATTCAACAAGGACCTATGAGTTTAGGGACGTGAATTGCATCCAGGCTGACTACAGAACCATCTTTGATTACTATGTTTATTGTGCCTTCACCTACAGCCTTTAGGGTGTTTCTGTCAGCGAGTTCTACTATACCCAATATGGGCTTGTAGTGTCAAAAGGAGGCTCTATTTGTAAACATGTGGTGGCTTGTGCCACTGTCAAGAAATGCTTGGTTCATTTGTCGTACAGCGGAGAAAGCCCAAACAATAACTTTAAGTCCACTAGCAGTGATATTATAAGAGTCAGCTTGTTGATGAGGAACAGTTTGCGTTTCAGAGCAATCATCTTCAGAGACCACTGCTACTTTGGCACTAGCTTTGGTTTTGTTGTTCTTCTTGAGCTGTCTAGAGTCTTCGGCTTTGTGCAAGGTTTGATCATTGTGCACGCCATTCGAGCATCTGGGACTGGTGTAGACGTGTTTTGCCACGAAAGTTGTTTCAGTTTTGACAAAGGGAGTTTGCGAGTGGGAGAAATTTCTAAGCTTGTTGTCTAAATCAAGTCTAACTTGATCAAGAGTGAGTGGTCGCTTGCCTCTGAGTGAGTCTTTGACATTGGCGTAATCAGGAACGTCAGGGATTTTATTCACTATCATTTCAGCGACTAGAGATTCCTTGATATCGACGCCTATGGGCTTTCCTATGACAAAACCCACAGCAGCTAATGCGCTCAGGCGCAAGTTTTGAGACAGTTTTTCTGAACTTCAACCACAACCTCACTTCACTCGACTCAACCACACCTCGCAAAATCACCCTTCCACCCACCCATCAGAAAAACTTTTCAACCCTGCTCCCCTTCCCTGGCCTAATGGCCCCCCCACTGCCAGTATGATTGTGTCAGATTCATACAACTGGTGTTATATCACTAGGGCAGCATTCTTGGCACTCTGTAAGGAGTGCTTTGGTTTAACTTTATGTTTGATTTTGTTTGAACTATGTATCTTGTTACTTGTCATTCATCATTAACTTCATATGAAATTTTTTTGTGAGACTAGTGTAACACATATGCAATTCAGCTCCAATTGATGTAGAACAAAAAATGTCCACCTTAATGTTCGCGCGTACATGAGGGTGGACATTTGGCTGAAACAAGGCCCAGGGGGCCCCAAGTTCAGCCTTCACGTTTGAACTCAACTGCTGAAATCCCCACAAAACCTACTGTCATCCCTCTGGCCTATGGAGTTCTCACCATCCTGAACCAGGTGATGAACAATCCTTCGAAACAGAAACCCAATGGCGCTATTGTTTTGGATTGGGTCATCTTGGATATAATTTTTGTGTTGGCTTCTTGTGATGATCAAATGATCAGGACACTTGACGCAGTAGTCTCCCGGGTTAATGTGTTGGAATCCTTGTTAAAGTTGTTTCAGGGCGCTAGACCGGCTGCTTCCAAATCGTATGTGTCTGCCGTTTCGAACTCTCCCCCCTCTGTCTTGAAAGCCCCATCTCTTACTGTCCCCCCAAAATCGGTCATTTCATTGCTCAAGCCCAAAAGCGCCATCATCCATTCAAACCCTTTGAACACCATGCTTAAGGACGTTCCTAAAGGGATATTGGTCCATAAAGCTAACAATGCGCTAACCAAGTTAGACGCCAAGGTTGGTGGTAAAGCTGTTTCTGTCCAAGCTGCCCATGTAATGAAAAGTGGCGATGTATGCTTCTACTCCAAAAATTGGGCTCACCAAAGGTGGCTCATGGAGAATAAACATGTCTGGTCCAAAGAGGTTCACCTGGATTTGGCCTCATCTCCAAGTACCTTCTCTGTCATCGCACATGGTATTCCCACCAGTCTAGAAATCGAGAATGACATGACTAAGGCGAAATTGGCTGTCGAAAATTCCTTCCAAGTGGAAGATTTAGCTAGAGTTCACTAGCTCTCTGGTACTGCTGATCCTTCTAAGAAGGCCAGTTCCATTGTTCTTTCCTTCACCAATAAAGATACCTCCAGCCGTGTTGAAAAATATGGGGTTTTCTTAGAATATGACTACCATCGCACGTCAAAATTCAAACCGCGGCCTCCTCAATGCTTCAAGTGCCTTCACATGGGCCACTATGGTCAGTTGTGTCGCGAACCAGCTCGATGTGCCAAGTGTGATGAAACTCACATCACTAAAGATTTCCCCCAAGAGTTAGGGGGTATATCCACCTGTGTATTGTGTAAACAAGGTTGAAAAAATAAATTTGACGGTGTTGATTCCATCAATCACACTCCATTCAGTTTGTCATGCCCTTATAAGCAGGGATGGCTTCTCAAGAAACCACTTCCGATCTCATGTTAGATACAACCTTTACCATCCCTCAAATTTATATCCCTAATCATTTTCCTTCAACTCATCCTTTCGATCTTTATCCAGACTCCGACTCCTTTTCTTTCCTCTCTGATGACTCTTTTTCCTGTCTCCATCTCAACTGCCACGTGTCCAAAAGTGTGACTCAAAGTATATTAAATTCAACTTCTAAATTTTCTTTTCTTATCCTTCAAGAACCGTGGGTTGATCCCTCTACGTTCATGCCTCCGGATCATCCCGGTTGGTCAGTTTATTGCGCTTATGAACATACTCCTAAAAAGTGGAACGACCGTCATAAGACGGTCATCTATGTTAAATACTCTTTGCCAGATCAATATATCCAAAGACTGGAAGGAGGATCACAAATTTTTGTCGGCTTGGCCTGCTCCTTTCCAGATGTCAAACCCTTCCGCATTCTTAATATTTATAACCCTCCTAATAAATTTGACAGCATTAACTTATTGAATGTGTGGCTAACAAGTTTCAATGATTGCAGGGTGGCAACCATGATCTCGATGGATGCAAATCTGCACCATTGGCATTGGAACCCCCCTTCTTGTCGAAAGAACAACCACCTAGCTGCTGATCTCCTCCAGTCCATGTCTAAGTTGGGGTTCCGTCTGACGTCCCTTAAGGCTGTCCCTACCTTTTATTCTGTCAAAGGTGTGGGCACAACCATTGATCTGATCTGGTCCAACTTTTTGGGTGCTAAGCTAATTCCATTGGTCAATGTCTCAAGTCATAATTTTGTTTCAGACCATCAAGCCCTGGTTTTTCAAATATCAATTTTTCCTCCTGCGGTTGAATACCGCATGAGGGCCCCGGATTGGAGTTCCTTGGATCAAGAAAAACTGAATATAGAACTCAAATATAAGCTTGACTCAGCTAGGGTGGCTATTCCCTCCTCAACGGAAGAGCTGGCAGCATCAGTCACTTCCGTGCTCCAAGACTTTCAAACTCAATTGCGCCGTTGTGTTTGCTTGGATGTTGGTAAGACTAAGTCATGGTGGTGTAAAGATACACTAGACCCAGTGGTCAAAACTTGAAACAGGGCCCGCTGTTGGATGATGTTGGCTAAATCCCCTGAGGCCATCGAGTGCTACCGTCAATGGAACTCATATTTCCAACAATTGCTTGACTTCCTAAAACATAGGAGCTGGCATCGTTACCTGGAAGATTCCTCCTTGGAAACAGTTTTCCGGGCCTTCAAATTTGCTAAAGGCAATTCCGCAGGAGGCGTTATCCCCCTTTGTGACAGTTCAGGCAATGTGATCCACGATAAAAAAGGGCAAGCAAAATTGCTTTTTGAGGGAACTTCAATTGTTAATGCTCCCATTGATTTATCTGATATAGTTCGGGACTTTAATGCTAAGGCAGTATCCTTCTCAGAAATATTGGTAGTGGAAGTTCGAGATGCAATCACTAAAATTCAGCCTCAAAAAGCAGCTGGAGTTGACGGAGTCAGAAATGAAGCCATAAAGTTCTTTTCTCCAAGTTTGTCTCCTTTTATAACTGATGTGTATAATATGATTCTTGCCTCAAGTTCGTACCCCTCTTTATGGAAGTGTGCAGTTACGGCTATCATCCAAAAGCATGGTAAATCTGATTGTACTACACCTTCTGCATATCGCCCGATTGCTTTGCTTAGCACGCTAGGTAAAGTATTGGAGCTAATGGTCGCCCGGCTCATCACTTAATGGGCCGAGAGAGAGCATATTATCCCTAATGGTCACTTAGGTGGTCGCAAGGGATCCGGAACTGAAGATGCTCTTATTCTCTTTCATTCCTGGATCCGATCCAAATGGAGGGAAGGGAAAGTTTGTGCCGGTCTTTTTATGGATGTAAAGTCGGCTTACCCCGCCCGGCTCATCACTTAATGGGCCGAGAGAGAGCATATTATCCCTAATGGTCACTTAGGTGGTCGCAAGGGATCCGGAACTGAAGATGCTCTTATTCTCTTTCATTCCTGGATCCGATCCAAATGGAGGGAAGGGAAAGTTTGTGCCGGTCTTTTTATGGATGTAAAGTCGGCTTACCCAGCAGTCCATCCCACTAGACTGACTGATTTTCTTTTCAGGAAAAAATGCCCTACCTATCTGGTCCTTTCTGTCAAGAACTTCCTGGAGGATAGATGTGCCACAGTTCGCCTGGGAAATTTCAACTCAAGTCCTTTCCCCATACCTATTGGCCTTCCGCAAGGATCCCCCTTGTCTGTCATTCTTTATATACTTTATAATTCTTCGCTCTTGTCTGAATTCTGGCTAGATAGTGACTTGGTCTCTATAGGATATGTGGACAACGTCGTTCACCTGGTGGCCGCCAAATCAAACCTCAATGCCATCACTCTATTGGAAGCCAAGGGTTATCGGTCTCTTCAGTGGGGTCTCCGTTTTGGTGCAATTTTCGATCAGGCAAAAACCCAATTCATGTGGTTTTCTAAACGTCAGCTTCCTCCTGTCAGAATCAAATTCGGCAACCAACGTCTCTCAGCCCAACCAGATATTAAATGGCTAGGGACATGGGTGGATATGAAGCTCAATTTCAGCAAGAACTTCAAAATGCTAGAGGACCGAATTCATAAGACGATTACTCAGCTCAAAGTAATCGGTTCCTCTCGGTGGGGCTTGAAGGAGCCTGACAGGATCTGTCTCCTCAAGACGGTGATCCTACCTCGAATTGTGTACGGGGCTCCTCTTTGGGGCACTCATCGCAATAAAGGAAAAGTCCGTGCTCTTGCGGATAAAGTTGACGCACAGGCAGCTAAATATGCGCTGTGTACGTACGTCTCCACCTCCAAGTCTTTTCTTTCCAATTGGTTTGCTTTCCCCAACTCTTTTCAGTACATCATCCGATGCTGTTTTAGTTTTTTCTTCCGCAAGATGGTTTTTGTAAAATCGAGTAACATTATTTGCAATACGGTTACCCTTCACTTACTCATGCGGATGCAATCACGAGTACTCTATCTTCAGAGCTCATTAATAAAGCCCTGGAAGATAATCCGGAAAATATTCATATCCGGTTCCATCATGTAGCTAGACCTCTACCGAATATTATGAAGGTGGACATTCCTGTTAATAAGTCAGAGGCTATTAATGCGGTTCAAGCCCTGGAGGGTCAGGTGGCCGGATCTAATGACATTATTACCATTTACTCGGATGGCTCCTATGACTCTAAAAAACGGGGAGGAGGGGCTGCAGCTTTTTTGTGTAATAAGAGCATGCTGGGATGACAGCAACAAATAATGTTTGAGTAAGTTAATATTTAGATTCCTCGAGATTGGATGATGAAAACAAATTTAAGAATAATGAAAAGAAATAAAGAAGAATTATAACAAATAAAGTATAATAGAAAATATAAAGAAAAAATAGAAATGGAAGAAATAATATTTTAATAATAAATTGAAATATATAAATATCTTTTGCTTACCTGGGATGACAGCAACAAATAATGTTTGAGTAAGTTAATATTTAGATTCCTTGAGATTGGATGAGGAATCCGGGTTGTCTGTCATCCCAGTTTTATATTTGGGTTTTTGTGCATAATGGAGATTCCTCGAGATTGGATGAGGAATCCGGGTTGTCTGTCATCCCAGTTTTATATTTGGGTTTTTGTGCATAATGCATATTCAATATCTACCATAACAGCCGCCCCCACAAAAATGCAAATAGAATCAGAAAAACATTGATGAACAAAGCAGAAGAAAAAAAATGAAAAAAAATGAAAAAATAAAATAAGAGAAAAGAAAAGGAAGACAAAATAGAAATCCCGGAAAAAAAATTGATCTGAGGTTTGATTTGCCAAAATGTATCATAAAAAATCTCAAGAGAAAAAAAACTGTAAAGGGAGAGAAACAAAAAAATCGTTATTTTGCTCAAAACAAGTAAAGATGAAGGAGACAGACAATTGTGGGGGGTGTATGATAGTCGCACTAGCGCATACTACCCCCCGGTACTTGCCATAGTGTTATCATAATCAGTGTTATGATATTTTGAGGCTGGCTGAAAACCTCTCAAATAGCTGTCCGGACAGTGGTTTGGTGAAGATGTCGGCAATTTGGGATTTTGTCGGTATCCATTCAATGCTGAGATGATTTTTGTTGAGTTGTTCATTAATGTAAAAGAATTCTCTGTCTATGTGTCTTGTTCTCTTGTTTGCAGTGTTGTCTTTGGCCGTCTTGACTGCAGCGTCGTTATCACAATATAGGATGGGAGTTAGACTTTGATTGGTCATGTCTTTGAATAAATTTCTCATCCAGATTGTTGAGCAGGCAGTCCAACCGAGTGCCATAAGCTCCGCATGAAAAGTCGATACCGCAACACATGTTTGCCGTTTGCTGGCCCACAGGATAGGACAATTAAATAGCATAGTTACAGCGCCGTGTGTAGATCTAGCAAACTCACCTCCCCAGCTTGAATCTGTTAAAAAATATTAACTGAAGAATAATATTTCATAAGATTTTTATAAACTTGTAATAATCTTTAAAATATAAAAATGAAAGAAATATAAAAATACCTGAAGACAAGGTAGGATAAAACAATGATAAAAACATTAAGATAAAATAATAATAATGGCAAAAATAATAATGTAATGCCGGATAATAAATTTGCTGAGTTAATAATATATTGATGATAATTAATTTTAATGATTTAAAAGAATAAAATATAATAATTTTATTTTATTATTAATAATTTTTAATGATTGATTTATTGAGATAAATCAATCTTTCTTGTTATGATTTGTTTAAATAAAATATGAAACGAAAAAATGATTAAAAAGAGAGAATGGTCAACAAGGATCATGACGTAATATTACGTCAATTGTAGTCTCGTCTTCTTTCGAGCTATAATCAAAAAGATTTTTTATAAAAAGAATAAAAATAATATGACGTAAGTATGAATCATCGTCTTATTATTTTTGATTAAAATTTAAAACATTATAAAATAAGAATCAAAATAAAAATTAAAAATAAAAATAAATTATTGTTATTTTTTTAATGTTATTTTTATTCATCATTTTAATTTTATTAATTAAAATGTTAAATATAAAATTGAAAAGATTACTGCGTAAAAATCATGCAGTATTTTAAAAACTTACAGTTATCTGCAATATTAATATTAATATTTTGACAGAATCCACCCAAGTTGTCATTGGGTGGTGAGTTTCATCCGGTTTCAAAGACAATTTCAAAGTGATGCAGTGTTTGACATAGCTAAGAACTAAGTGTATAGCAGCCCAGTGCCTCTTTGTAGGATTTTTTCAAATCTGGACAAAAAACTCACCACAAAAGACAGATCGGGCCTTGTTGCAACAGCAAGAAAGTTGAGAGACCCTAAAATTGACAAATAGCCATTGGGATTGATGGTTTCTTCAACAACAGTGGTGGAGGTGAGAGTGTTAATTTCACGTAATCCTTGATTTTTCATAACATGGATGTCTTTTGCAAAAGTCTTAATGATTTTCTCGGTTAATAAAGGTTGACTTAGTTGAAAATGGTTTTGTGATGGCCGTTCAATCTTCATTCCTACTATTGATTCAAGAGAATTTTTCCATTTTACTTTAAACTTCTCATGTAACATTTCTTTCAAAGTGTTCATAATATGATTGGAAGAAGCAGCTACCACTCCATCATCAACATGTATCCAAATAAGGCAACAATCATTGCCCCGGGTTAGATGATAGAAAGAATCTTCGTAAAAAATAACATTAAAACCATTAGATTTCAAGGTTGATGCAAAGAATTTCCACCAGCATCTACCCCCCTGTTTCGTGCCATACAAGCCTTTATCTAATCGTAGAACTTTCTTTTCACAAACAGATGGAATTACCATGCCTTCAGGAACCTTGACCCAGACTTGCTTGGAAATGGGACCATGCAGGTAAGCTGCAGTAACATCAAACGAGTGCACAATCCAATTCTTCTTTGCCGATAACACTAAAAGCATTTTTAGTGAGGCAAAAGTCGCTGTGGGTGCAAATGTTTTGAAATGATCCTGCCCCCAGACTTGACTGAAGCCTTGTGCAATGTATCTTGCTTTTTATTTTTCTATGTTTCCATCTTGATCACGCTTTATGACAAATAGCCAGCGAGCATCAGTCAACTTCTTTCCTTCCGGTAGGTCTTCAAAGTGCCATAAATGCATTTGATCCAAATTGTTTAACTCCGTATCGCAAGCCTTCTTCCATTCAATATATATGATGATTTCTTCTCATAGCTTGCTGATAATTTTTTGGTGCATTCCAGGATAAATATCCTCTAGTTGTATCAGTTACTCCTTTTTGGTCTTCATGTTGAGAATTAATGATATTGGCTTGTTCAGAGCTATTCAATTCCAAATTGGTCTTCATTACATATGCTGGAATATCTTTCTCATTCAGAAGTTCAAAAACAGAATGCTTTGGAACATTTGTTTGCAGTGGGTTGAGCAATTTATTGATGTTTTCAGAATGTGTTGTCGGATCTTTATCAGGAGCAGCAGGAGCAATGTCAGAATTAGCTGAATAAGGTAATTTCGCAATTGATGATTCATAAAATGTGTTGGAATTCGGAATCCAGAATACCCATCCTTTACCGCCTTGTACATAACCGACGACCTGACATCTCCATGCTCGAACATCGGTTTTTGTATTTAGGAGATGATTAGGTTTGTGAACAAAAGCAACCTCGCCAAAAGTCCGCATTAGATCAAACATCAGTTTTCTATTGAACATAACTTCTAGAGGTGTTTTTTCCTTGGTAATTGAGTTAATCAGCCTGTTGTGAGTAAAGTAGGCCCACAGATAAGTGTAGCTCCAAAATTTATCTGGTAAATCAGAGGACAAGAGGGAGGTTCGGGCTATTTCACCAATAGTTCGATGAAGATGTTTGGCTGCTCCGTTTTGCTCTGGTTCATATGGCATTGAGTGTTGGTGCTTGATTCCGCGATCTTTAAGCCACCCGGTAAGTTCTTTTGAAGTGAATTCTCCCCCACCATCCGTCCTGAAACACTTCAATTTCTTCCCGGTCATCCGTTCCATTCGCTCAATGTACCTTTTAAAAGTGTTACATACTTCACTTTTCTTCTTGAGTAGGAAGCCTTCGGAGTATGTTGATCCCAAATCACGAAATGCTACAATAAATCTGACTCCGTCAAAACTTTTGATGAAAGGTCCAATCACATCAGACACGATGATTGTTGGAATTTCTCTCTAATATCTCCCAATTTGCTAACTTCAATTTTTTTTCTTAATCCATTCTTAATCCTATTTGCTTTATTCAGTTATCCTTATTATTTTATATTATTCTCTTTTTATGATTATTTTCTCATTTAAATGTCACAAGAATGTCACCAATACCATTCAAGACTCAACTTCCTTTCAACCTCGACCAGAATTTATTAAAAAGTTATTTGCATCATATTAATTAATTATTCCAATTAAAAACAATCCTTTCAAGTTCAAGTCAACCCAATCTAAAACAAGATAACCTTTGGTAACGTTGATTCAACCATTCAACAAATTTCAATCACCTCAAACTAATATTCCAATTCTTTCTAAATCAGACAAGTCTTGAATCCATTTTGTTCTTCCTGAGTTTATTATCTTCGCTATTAAGAATTTCCTCTTCTTCCATCAAGTAAGAAAATCTCAGTCTATAAAAATCAACAACAATCAACTAATCACTGTCTTTTATTAGTTCTTTCCCTGTGCTACTTCAAATTTCCTTCTGTACTATTAGTTAAATATCATTATCATTATATCTTAGTCCTGTTGGTAATTTTCCTAAATCTGTTTTCTTCTCTTCTTCCAACAACTTACTTAAAATTTTTTCTTATGATTGTTATTAACTGGGAAATGAAAATAGCTGGTTTTGGTGTACAAACCATTTTTAATTTATTTCAATGATGTCCATTGGTTCAATCTTGTGATTCTCTGATTCACGTTTTCTTTCTCTCTTCGACTTGCTTGATAAACAATCTTCACAAACAAATGATTTATTTACTAACCGTTCAGGCATTGTTGGGTAATTTTTACTAGCAATCATCTGCTCTATCCTCTTGATACTTATGTATCCGAGCCTACGATGCCAAACGAGTGCATCATTTTTTGGAGTGTTCATGGACACATCACAAGCTATGGAGTTAATTTGAGTGTTTAACATATGTTGTTTAAATTTCAAGGGAGTGGGGAGAAGGATAACAGGTGAAGCATGTTTTAAGAGTTGAAAAGGGAGTTGCCAATAACGATTTAAAGAAAAAAATTTCAAACAGAAGCCTGAAGGGAAAGTTAGCATGAAGTTACCATCCAAGTCAATATCTTGTGTTCCTTGATTTAGACATAATGATTCAACTGAAATCAGAGTTGTATTGAAATCTGGGCTGTAGTAGACATTGTTGATTGTCATGCTTCCTGTCTTGTTTTTAAATGTCATCTTCCCAACTATAGTGACAAAGCTTGATGGTACATTAGTTGCTACGTTGAAGGGTTTTGGCGTAGATAGTCGTTTTTTATCATACATTAGGGATAGATCATTTGTGAAAGAATGGGAAGTGCACAAATCAAAACCCATCAAACCAGCACCTGGTTTATTTAAAAAACTGTCTAAATCAAAGCCACCGGTATCATTACCGAATTCGACTGATTGAGAAACCAGATCCTCATCGGCAGACTCTTTTATCTCCTCCTGAACATCTTCCATGCTGGTTTTTTGCGCGGTAGGAGTCAATCAATTTGCATGTTGATTTGATTTACCGTGGTTGACAGCTTTTGAGTTTGAATTATGTCGGTTTGAATTGTTTTCTCGTTTGAAGCAATTGTCGATGGAGTGCCCCTTAGTACGACAATAGTTGCAAAATCTAGTATTTGACGGTCTTTTTGGATCATTTGTGATTGTATTACTTGTTTAAGTTGAATTATTAGTTGAATCTCTACGTTGATTTTTAAAGTGTAAAAATTCTATTTTTGTTAGTCTGACCAGTTCACGATTGGTGACTTGGCTTTTATCGGTTTCAAGACGTGCATCAAGTTGACGACATATATTAACAAAAGGTTGTCGATCTAAATTAGGGATGAAGCAGTGAAACAACGGTGGTCCAGCTACGCTGTGGTTAGTGTTAGCTTAGAGCAGATCTAGCTTTTTTCAGCTAACGCTGATGTTAGCGTTAGCTTTTTTTTCTTTTTTAAGCTAACCACTAACAAATTTTTGAAAAAAAAAAATCTAGTGCAGCAAAGCGTTAACTTTTTTTTCTAAAAAAAAGCCAATGCTAATAGGATTTTCAAAATTCAACCGGTTAGCAATGTTAGCGTTAAAAATAGCTGCGCTGACATCTAGCTTTAGCTTAGACATGGCTAACACGAACCGTTATCATATTACCCTGCTCCCTCTTTTGCCTCATTTCGTTCCGTTTCTTGGATTCCTTCCTCAACTTGTTTTGACTTGTTTTTTGTGCTGTCATGAGTTAAATCAAGTCCCCGGGGCAGTGTCAAGCCCAAGATCAATCATTTTGTGATGAAATATGATGATTTTTAGATTAAAATTTGATAGCAGAGAAAATCAAATTTGTTGAGAACTTGAGGGC
>KN361765.1:891-16831 GCA_000785685.1 Uromyces viciae-fabae
AGGTTGCTTCAAGTCTGTCCGCCTCTCAGCATGGGGGGATGTTAATTTCATTGCTCAATTTTCTTTTTTATTTTTTTATTTTATTTTATCTTTTATTTTTATTTTTTTCTTTTTTCTGCCAGAGGGCTTCTCTTCAAATTAAACCCCCTTCCACATCACTCCATCTTATTCCGTTACATATCATTTTTTCCTTTCATCCCTGTCTTCTGTCTTATTCTCTCAAATCAATCGTCCTAGAAGATCTTTAGGCGCTGGAGTCTCACTTTGTGGTATCTATTTTTTTTATTAATTATTTTTCATTTATTTTTACTCTTTGATTACTCACTCCTCACTTCTGTTATCAGGTTCTCTGTATATTTTATTATTATTATTTTTCATCAGACTTTTATTATCCGGACTTCCTGTCCTTTAGGTATTTTTTATATTTTTGTTTATGTTTTTATTTTTTGTTCTTTTTATTTTTTTAATCATGCTGAAATTAAATATTCTTGAGTTGGTCAAAATCTAAAAATTATCATTGATATCCTCTTGATGTCAAAAGGTGGTGCAAAAAACAACCCCCCAATTCTTTTATATGATTTTTATTAAGAATTAAAATATCAGAATGAAAAAAAAACTTCACCTTTAATTTTGGTGGTAAGAATAACTGTTTTAATTATTTTAAGATGATTTGTTCAAACCTAAAGTAAATAAACACATTAATGTTTAAATTTTCTTTGATTAATTTCACTGCATCATAATTTTTTTGCAGTTTATAAAAATTGACTGACAATTTTCGATCAAGTTACTTTTCCTTTTATTGGAAATATTAATTTGACAATTGGTAAGTATAAGACCACATCTTCTCCTCTACCAAAAAAATGAGCCCCTGAAACCATAGTATCTATCACCACACAAAAAGTTGTGTTACTTGCTAGCAAGGGACATCAACGAGTTTGGACCAAGCATAGGTCCAAGCTCAATACAACCTCTTTTGAATCTCCACTGCACAGTGACTGTGCATTATGCACAGTCACTGTGCACAAAAAAACATGTTTGACAAAGGGAGGAGATGAACCAGAGCCTCCTTGATGTCACTTGCTAGCAAGTGACACCCAAGCAATCATGGTGTATCGGGCTTTAAATTCAAAGTGTTCTCTAAAGAATGTTGTATAACCTCAGAGAGTTTTTTGATGAGTGTGGGTGGTGGTAGTGCTGTTTCCTTATATGTGTAGGTTGAATTCTTTTATTAATTTTTTTTTTTGCTTTTTCAATATTTGCCTCATTTCTTTTTTCATATTTTGTGCATGTTCAAACTGAGAGAGATTTCTTTTATCCACTTTTCTTGGCCTTCCAGATGCGGCAAGACTGAGGGAGAAAATTTTTTTGAGGTGATGTTGGTTAATGGAGCTATGAAATATTTTATTCTTTTATCTCAAGCATCTATTTTCACCTTTTGGGTAAAGATAAATATTATTGTATTTAGAAAAGAGACAGATATAAACTGAACTGATTTGACGTAAAACAATTTTGGTTGTGATAATTCTTACACTTTTTAAATAAGAAAGCTTTCTGATTTTTTTTTTTCTCATCAATTTCAAAGAATGGCTCAAACAGTTCAAAAGAAAAAAAAGCTTCATTAAAATGAAGAAATGGAGAATATTTTGCATGATTGAGGCTGGATTAACATCCACACAAGTACCAAATAAGCTTGGAATCTCCTGACAGAGAATCTCTGGAATTACTTCTCATTATTGGCAACAAGGCACTGTTGCAACTGCCCCTCAATCTAGAGGACATAAAAATTTATTGGACTGAGAATTAAGACAACTAAGTCAAGGGTTTTCTTTCCATAGGAAACAAAAGATATCTGATATTATCAATTTGATTTCAACACCAGTTTTGACATGGTTTGAAGATGTGTTCACAATATTGGCTTTGACAGCCAAGTAGCTGAAAAGAAATCCCTTGGGAATGAGAAACAAGAAAAAAACCAATTACAATTTTCAAAGGACCATCTGAGCTGGAAAGTTGAAGATTGGAAGAAGTTTTTGTGGTTGGACAAGTAAAAATTTGAAAAAGGAAAAATCTCTAAGAAAACATTGGTATGAAGTCAAGACCACAAAATCCAATTCAACCTGCCTTCAAAAATTCAAAGCAGTCACAAATCAAACATTTTCTGGGGTGCCTTCTCAAACATCACCAAAGGACCTCTGGTTTTGCTTTCCTCCAAAACAAAGAACCACAAACCACTTTATTTAAAATTTCTATTTTCATCATATGACCCCTTCCCTCAACAAAGGAATCCAAGAGAATCAATCAAATTTTCTTGGAAGACAAAATTTCAGCCCACACTTAAAAATTTAAGCAAATAGTTTCGTAAGAATGAAGGTTGCTGAAAGAATGAACCAAAATTTAGATAATTTTTTGAATTTAAATAATCATTTTTTATTTGATTTAATAATGATTTTTTTATGCGATTTGGATTTGGACTAGATGATATCAGGGAGCTCAATGCTCTAGGAAATTTTCATGGAAAAATGGTGAAAGACCCAATGAATTTATTTCTAGTCCAACTAACAAGATTCAATAGAAAAAAAACAAACTTAACCCCCTGAGTAAAATTTCAGGGGATTAATTTGGTTCTGAATCCTAGAAAAAAAATTTAGGTATTATAATACTATTTTCAATAGACACTAGAGATAATTTAGAGAGTAAAAAATGGCTCAAACTTAAAGCCTCTTGTTTTTCATTACCAATGATCTTACTGCTAAAGTCACAAAACTTCAAACTAAAAGATTTATTCACTGCCAGCATTGTTGAATCAACTCAGTGCATCCTAGTTAATGTAGGATGCACTGATCCAATTTAAAGTTGGTTGAACTCAACTGATTAAATATAAAATCAAGGCCCCTAACTTGAATTTGTATTTAATCAGTTGTGTTCAACCAATATTCAATTGGCTAAGAGAATCCTAGATTACCTAGGATTCACACAACTGATTTAAAAATGCTGGAAGTGATTGTTAGTTCTCCTTGTTTAACTCCCAAATAAAAAAGGAAGAATACAATTAATATGAAATAACTTGGGGGTATAAATGACTCCCTGGAGATCAGGGTTCAAAGACTACAAGACACAACTATTGGATCTACCATAAACCATTATTAATATCATCTTAATACGTATTTTTTAATATTTATTTAATACTATAGACTTGGGAAAAAAAAAGTCATAATTTTGAGTGCTCATGAGGATCAAATTCCAGCAAAGGTATTAAGAAGATGGATAATTGGCAACCACAATCTCCAGAACTCAACCCTATTGAAAAGTGTGGAAAGTCCTCAAAACAAATTTTCAAGAGCTATCTAATCCCTAATCAGTTTAAGGAATGCAAAACACACTTCAGATCAATTGGGAATCATTCCCCGATCGAAATTTAAAAAATTCTGTGCCATCCATTCCAGAAAGGATGAAGTCTTCTATTGATTCTGGGGGTGGACCAACAAGATGGTGACATTATTTTAATTTAATTTTCTAATTTTTCAACTTTTTATTCTATAATGATCTCTCTGGATGCCTTTTCCCCACTTTCATATTTGTATTGTATTTTTCATACTTATCATCAAGATTTTTTTTTGTTGCTTTTTCAAAAAGAAAGATGAAAAGGAACCTGGTGAATTTTTATTTTTTAGATAGGATAGTTAATCTCATTTACTAAATCACTTCATCTAGATATTTTTTATTTTATTTCAATCCAAATATTATTATTATTTGAAAAAAAAATTAAGGTCACCAAATTTTTTTCTTTTTTTTTAAAAAAAGAATTAAGTTCTCCTCTTTTCCTTTCTCATTATCTTTTCTTCATCCTCATCAACTTTGGTTTAAACCGTATTATTTTCCCTCCACAATTCCAAACTAACAAATCATCACCCATTGGATCAAGGGTGGGTCCGCTACCCTAACATTAGCGTTAGTGTAGCGTGATTCTAGTTTTCTCGCACCAAAACTACTATCAGCCTTAGTTTTTTTTTTTCAGCTAACACTAACAGGTTTTGAAAAAAAAAAAGTAGCGTAGTGTAGCATTAGTTGGATGTGAAATAAAAACTAATGCTAACAGATTTTGGGATTTTGGCCACGTTAGTGGTGTGAGCCTTTGAAAATGATATGCTAGGTGTTAGAATTAGTTTCCAAATAGCTATGATTCATGTTGGAGTATCTTTCTTGAAACTAAAACTAACTGTTAGTGCTAGCGGGTCATAACACTAAAGTTAGCATTAGTTTTGGCTATGCTACCCATTAGCGTTAGCAGTTATCATTGTTAGTGTAGCAAAAATAAATACAAAAAATACCATATCAGTTGGAAAATCTAATCAATAAACAGATATTTTGAGTTTTTCATTATTATTTGTTGTTATTTTTTTTTTTTGTATTTTTTTACTTTTTTTTTTTTTTTTTTTTTTTTTTTTTTTTTTTTTTTTTTTTTTTAGTATTTTGTTATATTTTGTTTTCATTTTGTTTAAGAATGATGTAATTTGTATTTATTATATATAGGAAGAAATCCAAAATTCAAACTGTCTGGTTAAAAATTGAAACACACTGCACTATTAATTCATGGGCTTTACAATTAATAGTGCAGTGTGGTTCAATTTTTTCACCAGAAAGTTTGAATTTAGATGTCTGCCTATACATATTGATTATTTCTTCAAAATAAAAACATAAACATCAAAATAAAAATAAAGATAATAAATAAGATAATAAAAAATATAAAAATATAAAATGTGACTGCGGGATTTGTTGGATGTCCGGACTTGAACATTGTCTGGGTGACCACAACCGTATCAGTCATCATCATCAATCACTCTTTTCCCTTAATTTTTTTTTTCAAAATTCTCATCACGCTTGCTTGTTAGCGTAGTGTATCTGTGTAGTAGTTTAGCTGTACTTCTATCTCTAGCGTAGTTCTAGCATTAGCATAGCCTTATGTTAGTCTGGCTTCTAGTGTAGTGTAGCATAACATGAGGATCAGTTACATAGAAAATCCTTGAATTGTGTTAGCGGAAAAAAAATTGTGTTACTTGTTAGTGCAGCGGCAATTTTCAGACGCTAGAAATAACCAAATTTCTGAAAGAAAAAAAATTGCGGCTACGCTAACCAACAGAAATTTGTAAAAAATCTCTTTCTAGAAATAACAACAGTTTGAAAATGGAAAAGGTCCGCCACGCTACGCTAAAAGGGCCAAGTAGCATAGTGCAGCGTAGCAACCCAGCCTTGATTGGATGGTCTTAAGTTTTATGCTTTTTCCCACAGTTTCTTGCTGGGCTCCTCCTAGGGGTGGACCCCGGGTGATACCCGAAGGCTTAAAGCCTTCCCGTGGTATTTCCCGTTGGAGATACCCGGAATAATTATGCTGACAGGAAACTCCTGTGTCAATACTCGCAGATACCGGGTCGGGAAAACAGGGGCAAACGGGGATTTTGTTTTTTTTTACCCTGGGTTATCCCATCCTACCCGGAGGCTAGGTTGTTGGATCCAATGATGACATTGGGAAAGCAGGACATCTACCCATCACTTGCAAAGATGGCAAAATGCTTCCTTGCAATTCCTGCCACCAGTGCACCATTGGAGCGAGTCTTCTCAAGATTGAAGGCCATTGTTGGCCCCCAAAGAGCCAGTCTTGGACCAGCTTCAATTGAAAACCTCCTCTGCCTTAAGGAGTGGTACCGTTCAATTGGTGCTTTAGATCGGTTGCCCTACAACCAAGACACCTCGGAATTTGATTCCGATGAGCCAATTTAGACCCCTCTTTTGTTTCTCATCAATTCCAAAGCCCATGCTCAAAATGAAATTTGCCTCTCATCGCTTTCAACTTGCGTTTCAATTCCAATCATCATTGTACCCTCTTTTGTTTCTCATCATTTTTCCAAGTTGTTTCTCATCATCACTCACCTGTTTTTTACAAAAAAAAACAACCACCCACATTCTGCAACTGTAACATCTCATCCTGAAGCACTTCATAACCGTTGGGCCCCGAACGTTCTTATGTTCGCTCCCGAGACATTTACCCAAAAAAAAAAACGCGTATTTTGAGAAATTTTTGCTCCCGGCATCCGCCCCGACGGGTCGGATAGCCGGGCATACCCGTTTCCCCCGCTCATGGGGTCCACCCCTAGCTCCTCCATCAATTTTCAAGATTATTTCTGGATTCTTCCTAAATTTTGAATAAAATTTTTGGATTTGTTAAAATTCTCCAAAAAATCATGTTGGACTTTAGCCATATTCTTCCTTCCTTCTCCT
This sequence comes from Uromyces viciae-fabae, assembly GCA_000785685.1. Taxonomy (NCBI): domain Eukaryota; kingdom Fungi; phylum Basidiomycota; class Pucciniomycetes; order Pucciniales; family Pucciniaceae; genus Uromyces; species Uromyces viciae-fabae. The sequence continues at coordinate 7,165 of KN361765.1, forward strand.
CTGAATAAAATCTCACATATTTCCAAGTTCAATCATGAAAATTAGTAGTGGCTTATAGTTTGAGTGCTAGTAGTTGATTTAATAACAGATTAATCTGACTTATATCCTTAATAATAATTAGTACTATAAGTCTTTAAGGACAACCAAAATATCATTTCATATTGATAAACCATTGTGCTACAAAATTTTTATGCAAAATGAATGTGAAAAAATAATGAAGACTTCTTTACCTACAATTATCAAGCTTTCAACACCTAATAATCAGAATAAGGAAAAGAAGCAGTAGATAACTAGATACTGATAATCACAAGTGTTCTTATCTTTTTAATTTATTTTAATGGAACAATAACAAAAAAAAACTTGTGGAAATCAAATGGAAAATGTTGATCATATGGACTTACATTAGTTTCATTATTGTTTACTCATTTTATATCAAATATTTTTCTTACTTTAATATTTTTGATGTTTTTATCATATATTATATAGTGGAAATATATGATTTCTATTTGGTTAATGATTCTAAGTAAATCATTTAAATGGCAATTGATTAGCTCTTTAGCACATTGCATGCAAGAGAGGTGAAATTTATTTCTCTTGAAATTGGATTGTGTTGCAACTTGGCTTCTGTTTGAGTTTTGGCTTGATTTAATTGTTATTGGGATGATTTTTCCTTTCAACACGCTTCTCTTGCTCTTTTTTCATTTTTAAGGTCTGATGGATTGTTTGGCTTCTCTGAGTCTGATGTAATCAAGATTGTTCCATTAGTCCAACATCTGTTAAGCTAGTTTCTGCTTAGCTTTATTTGCTTAAAAAAAGCTAGATTTTTTATTGCTTAATTCGCAGAAATTTGATTTGTCACCTTTGTCATGCTTCAGGCTGCAAATGGGGCGGGTTGGGTTACAAAATACCTCATCATACCCGGCCCGCTCCACAACCCAGGGAAGTTGGGGCGGTTCATATTTCCCAACTTGGTGTCCATACCCGCCTGTTTTGTTCCTGGGTCAGGTCACAGGACCCAGAGGACCCAATTTTTCTTAGAACGATTGTTTTTAATCATGTTTTTTAATCATCCCTAATAACTAAATAGTTTTATTGCATAAAAACTGATTGAGAAGTGAATCTATTCATCATATTTATTTTAATTTTTATATATTCAATCTTAAAAATGAAACAGAATTGTAAAAAAAAAAATGAAACAGGTTAGAGAATTACTCAAAGACCTCTAACTTATTGCCAGAGGCCCCAGGATGAGCAGAGAGATCATTTTCAGCCCTGATCCAGTCTTCTTACAGACCAGAGCCTCAAGTGTGTCATGCTTGAGACTAATTTGGAAATCACTGAGGATGTGGCCTCTAGTTGAGAAGGCATACTCTGATGTGATTTAAGTGATTGGAGCTGTGAGAATTTTTTTGACTAATTGAAAGAGATTTGGGAATCAAAGAGAATTGATTTTCCACCAGGTGAGAATATTGAAGCCTTTTGCTTATATTGCTACAGGGGCCTCTTGCAGGTATAGATCAATCTTGGCTGTTGGGGAGAGGGGTTTATTCCCAGTATTCTTACTTGCAAGGTATTTCTTGAACCTGTTAATGAGTTAGACCTCAAGGCAAACCTAAGTGGGCTTAAGTAGGGTTTGATCAACAATTTCCATAGTTTAAACCTAATAGCTTCCATGTGTTAAAAAGGTGCTCTTTCTGCTGTTGTTTTACTTTTTCTCATTCAATAAAACTATCATCTAATCACAAAATTGTTTTGTCTACCCAAAAATTTCCAACTGACTTCTTAGATATTTGCTTTCTTCATTTCATCTCATACTCTAGTATCATTGTACTCAATGCATTTATTTTATACATTTCAGGTTTGTATTGGTTTCATCATCTTCTGTCCATAGCTAGTTGTACTGAGACAATTCATCTTGTCTATCCAAGGTACTTTTTGTTTTCATTACATCATATCTGTTTTCTTGTTTCTCATTCAATTGAACTATCATATAATCACAAAATTATTTTGTTTACCCAAAACTTCCCAACCGACCTCTTAGGTTGGTACTGTTTTCATCATTGTCTGTCTGTAGCTAGTTGTACTGAGACAATTAATCTTGTCTATCCAAGATTGGTATTGTTTTAATCATTGTCAGTCCAAAAGATAGTTTTACTGAGACAATTCATCTTTTCTATCCAAGATCACTACAGTTTCTCTTCAAACACTTTGTTAATTAACTGGAAGCTTCATGGTCACTGTCTTCAGATTCTGAAGGGCCACCATTCTCTTCAACATTGTTTTGATCTGGATTAGTTGATTCTTTTGGACTACTATCTGAAGAATTTATTGACTATAGCCTAAAGACAACACTTTTCATTTCATAACAAACAATTTTAGTTGAAAGAAAGACAATTAAGCAATTGGAAAAAGCTAAAATACAAGATAAACAACAGGTGATGATATATATTTTCAACTTTAAATTTTAGCTTTGAAGAACATGAAGAAAGAGTCATGGCAGAAAAACTACAAATAGATAATTAGAATATTGTTTTAAGTTGTTAGACTTTTATGTTGAAATTATTACTTTACTAATGAGGAAGAATTAATTCTAATACTGATGACTTGTGATGAGTCTTTTTAGATTGATTTGTTGTTTTTCTGATTTGAAATAAGAGAAATTTAGTTTTTTTTTTTAACTTGAGAGTGTTGAATAAATATGAATGTACCAAGGTATTGATTTTCTTTGGTTGAACTTTCAACAGGTAGATTGATGTGTGTCAGCTGGCTACTATGTTATGGCCAGCTAACAAATAGCAGAAATAATTTTTATAATATTTTTTAACTAAAAATATCAATAAATAATGACAAAATAATGAAAACCCTATTAAGGAGTCGGAATAATAAAAATATCATTGCATAAACGGATTCCCCATGCAAAATAACCTAGGGCCACTCACTGTGTGTACCCCCAAATTCCTACCCCTTGACCCTTTTTGCCATAACAGGGCAGAAACTAGTATAACACCAGTTTTTACTGTATGTAAATAACTATTTATATATGTTATGGGCTTGTGTATGTGTGAGGTATGCTATGGACTAAGTCAAAAATTCATGCAAAATTGTGAATTTATGCTTAGTTTAGACGTTAGAACCATACAGTTAATGAGAAATAAGAACACTGCTAAATACAGGCCATTTACATATGTCTTGTTAAATTGCACAAAATTACACAAGCAAAGGTTACACACGGTGAAAGAACTAAATTAGAAGACCCCTGTATGCTACATACACTAGGGGCTTGACCAAACATGAGGTAAAGAAGAAAGCACACGGTGCACAAAGCCACCATACAGCCATAGCACAAGTTTGTGGAGTATCTGTATCATTCAAAATGACTCCAGAGCACCCCAAATAATTATCAGCACATTTTCACACGGTGAACTAACTATGAATACAGTTACAAGGTCAAAAGCGCGATCAAACACTTAGTACAAAAGAAACAAGCTGTATTGCAATAGGAGCCATACAGGCTACCTTCTAGAATTTATCCTGGCCAAACCAATAACGCCCCAAGGATACCAATTAATCCCAAGGAACTTGAATGTCAAAAAGCACGGGAAAAATAAGCTTTTAATGGTCTGGACCTTCCAGTACTGAATTAAAAATACAGAAACATAGCAAAAAAGCGCTCAAAAAAGTGATAACCCTGATTCCTGCCAACTTGTGGTTATCCTGTACACCCCAGGGATTGTAAATATTATATTAGGAGGCCTCTCAACCTTCCTGCCAATCCCCCAGAATCATCTTTACTATCTATACTTTGTTACTTACCTATACTTCGTAGTATTCAGTCACTTATTAGCACCAAAAGACCCATTCTACCTCAACTGTACCTGATGGATCCCCTTCAGAACTCCAGCCTGCTCTCTTCACTCAACCAAGCCTACTGGAACCTCAGCCCTGTCTTCATTTGGTCTCAGGTAAGTCTTTTAGAACCCTCAGAAAGTCTTAAAGACTATACCACCTCATGGTTTATTGGGTATAAATACCCCTGATATATTTATCAGGCTCCAAATAAAAGTTGGTTCCCAACTTAAAAAGGTTTAAAATCACCCCAGAGTGCTCTCTGGCCCCTTATTTCCTTAGAGGGATAAACAACCCCAGGTTTATCTGGCCCCTCTTAGGAAATTACCTAGCCAAAATCACATATATATTTATATATATATTTACCTCCCCACACCAACCGTGGTACAAGTAGCTTCTCACCCTACTTGTACTTATCTTGCAGCTTGTGTAGCTAAAGGGCACCTACTCCCTGGAATCACAGAGTCTGACAATGTGATTCTGTTGGTTGAGTAGTTTCTTTAAGTCTTTCGCAAGTGAGAAATAAATCAGGAGAGCAGATCTTTATTTGAAGTGTCTGCACTCAGGATTGAATTGATTAAAATAGAATTAAATTGAATAAAGGGAATAAAACAAAATTGATAAAATATATAATTAAATTTGACTATTGTATTATCAACACTATCTTCACTGTCACACTTCATAAACAAATTATACCACTCATACAATTTGTTTTGGATTTCACCAAGATATTTTTTTCTTTCATTTTCTCTTTTTTTTGACTCATGAATAATGAAATCAATGTTGAAATTTCCCTCTTTTTCCTATGCCTCTTTCATTAAAAAAATTATCAAAATTATGCTATGAAAATTATTCCTTCTTATTTCTTATTTTTTTATTTTATTTTTATTTTAAAATTATCACTTTATTTTTTTTTATTAAAATAGTTTCAAATAAATCTAAGAAAAGTCTTAGAGTAGTCTGATCATACGCCCTTAGAATAATCTTGTAGCCATGAGCCCTGACTTTTAAATCATTGTGTGTTTTTCTTATCTCTATGTATTATCTTTTTCCTTTGTTTTATTTTTATACTGTTTAGAATTAATTTTCTGGGATTAACGCCCCCAGAAATTGTTATGCTCTTCCTGTCTTTGCCTAGCTTATCTGCATGTTGTCAGTCTACTTTATCTTAAACTTGTCTAGAAAATTTCTTAATTCTTTTTTATTTTTATTATTTTTATTTTATTGCTTTTTAGGCCCCCTCTGGATCTTGAGTGGGGGGCTCTCTAGTTGTTAGGTTTCACAACCACTTTTTTTTCTTTTCCTATAAATAGTTTGAGTTTTTTGATGAAATAAAAAACTCTTCATTGGCTCTTCTATTCTTTTTACACTCCATGCCCTGAGACAATCCAAGTGTGAGCCCCACTTGCTTTATTCTTTCATTCCGACTATTAATTTTTTTACAAATCAAAAAATATCAATATATAAAAAAATCTAAATAAAATTAAGAAAATCTAAAAACATTAGAAATTATTTTTTTATTATCCTTTTAATTCCAAAATTCAACAATCAACAAGATACAACTTGCATTGTGGGTTCATTAAAAGAGAAATGGCACAGAAAAGGCGCATATCGACCCATTATTCATCAAATTTCTCCCTCATGACTGTGTTCATTGCAACTAAATGAGGATCTTTTGCCTTCTTTCCTTTCTCAAGTTTCTGTTCAATACTTTGCATGAGTTTGTATTCCATGTGAGATGTTGGGTAGTGGGTTCCCCCAAGCTTCATGGTTTCTGGAAAGTGGAAACAAATGATTTGACAAGATGATGATCAGGTATAAGTCTTGAATTTGATTATTATTTTTTTAAAAAAAACTTACTGGTATTAAAAAAGTGAAGAAATGTATGCATTTTTTCCAAATTAGGTCATTCCTCCTGGGTTGACAGTCCACAAAGTTAACATCAGAAATTGAAAAATGGTTGAAAGCCTCTCGGCAAGACAAAGGTAAGTTGATCATCAAATAGGTAGAGTTACAACAAGTTGGAAAATCTATGGAGGGAAGGGCTACCTTCTTGATATTTCCAAGTCAGTTGCTTCCTGGAATTCCTGCTTGTGTCCAGCCGTGCTCTTTGAGTACCAAAAACTATTGTGTAGCTTATCAATTGAAGCCAAAGCAAGTTCAAGCCCATCCTCCAAAACTAGGTTGAGGATGTGGGCAGCACATTGTATGTGAAAAGATTTTGAGTCCAAATCAGATGGGTGCTTGCTCTTATTGGTAATGATGGTTGACAGGAAAGAGACAGAAGAGTTGTTTGAGGAGGTGTTGTCAAGGGTAATAAATTCAACCTTGTCAATCAGTTTCCAAGAGATGATTGTGCTGGCTAGTTAGTCAGCAATTGTGAGGCCAGTATGAGGTTCTGGAAGGGTGTTTAACATAAAGGTAGTGTGATTTTCCAAGCTCCAGAGATTGGTTGTGAGAGGCACTTTTTGCACATCTGGAATCTCTTGAGCCACTTTGTCCTACATTGAACTGTACATCAGGCTGAAAGTGGGCCGGCTGACCCAAAGCTGACCCGGGACCCAATTGGGTTTTGGGTTGGGTATGGACAGCAAGTCTGTTTTTTTTTTTTTTTGACCCGACCCGTCATGACCCGGGATTCAAAATGGGTCGGGTATGGACACTCCAAAACTAAGTTGGGCCAGGCAGTTTGACCCAAATTTAGCCTCCATTAGCGGGGATGCGCTGCAGACTGCGGCGTATCCCTTGTAAATAATCTCCATGCCGGATCTTGGATATGTCATATATACATATCCAAGATCCAGCGGACCAGCCATCACCATGCCTTGTCCAAAAAGGCGAGCTGCACCAGCACGGGCACCTATACCTCCAGTTCCACCACATTCTTTGTCTACCGCCGTCTCAGCCCCAACCAATTTGGAACTGAATGAACCGGAAACCCCTTTAAACGTGAAAATTTTGACTTTCACCGATACGGATACCACTCCCGTCACTTCTATCGGTGAAGTAAACAAAAAACGCAAAAAAACTACCAGCAACGTGTGGGCACATTATACCAAGGAAGGATCTGGTAATTTTTCTTTCCCCTTTTTTTCCCCATACTCTTGTTTGATTCAAGGATCTATCTATAATCTAACTAAATCTGATTGTTTTTTTTTTTTTTGTTAATTCTTAGGAGAAATGGCAAAGGCCCACTGTAACTTCTGTTGAAATTCCAGTTCAAGTTAATTATATTTATTTCTTTATTTTCACCTTTCAATTGAAAATCACTCACCTGTCACAATATCCATGACACAAATCACCTTCAATTAAATAAATCAAATAAGAACTCAGCTGTCAAAACGGCCTTCAACCTTCTTATTCTAAACTCAAATAATCAATCGCAAATTTCTAACAAAGAGAACAAAACACTCAAGAACTGCTTCACTGGTATTTTGATTCAACATTCAATACTTTCAACAATACAAAAACTAACTTCTTCTTCTATCCTATTCAGTCTTACTTTGTCTCCTCATTTCCTTTCGTATCATTATATTTGAGACCAATTAATATCCTCTAAGTAAAGTAAGATTAACTCAACTACAACTCAGAATTCAAAAATATATTTCTAACAATATTAAACCTTCAGTCCAATCAGCTCCCATTCTGAATGCTTCCTTCAAATAACTTAAATTGAATTAACAATATCTTAATTGTCCTGTTGGTTATTATTTTCATTCTAAAATATCTTCTAAAGGTTACTTTTGCTCAAACATTGTTATTTTCTATTTTATGTTTTGGTTTCTTAATCGTGAAATAATATAAGCTGGTTTTGGTGTTTCAACCATCTTAAATTCTTTCAACTACTGTAAGACTGAGATGACTGGGAAAAGCTCGTTTGGAACAAATCATCTGTGGCGACATCTGGACCGATGTGCGGCCTATAATAGCTCTCAAAAACAGGCACTTTTGGATTTCTCCGTGGGCAACTTGTTGGCTTGGACCTTTTCTCAGCAGGTATCTTGTGACCTTCTGACCAAGATGGTCATTTGCCACGAGTATCCCTTCTCCACCATCCAGCAAAAACTTTTCCGTGATTTTGTCACATCCTTGCAACCTCACTTCAAGATTTACTCTCGTGTCACATTGAAGGATGACATCATGGTGATGTTCCAAAAAATTGGAGACCAAAATCATTCAAGAACTCCAAGCTGTTGATCGTATTTTTTTAACCACCGGTCTTTGGACCTCATCTCATCAGACCCCATTCATGGTTGTCACCGCTCAATATATCAACCAGGAATGGATCCTCATCAAGAAAATCATCTCGCTCAAGGAGCTCCCGTGCCCTCATACTGGTCTTGCAATTGCCGAACAGATAATGAGTACCCTTGTTGACTGGAAGGCAGTCAACAAGGTCGCAGCTATCACAGTTGACAATGCGGCTTCAAATGACACTGCCGTCTCTCGTGTCTGCTCGGTTTTAGAAGAACGAAGCTCTTTGCCACCCGAAATGGGTGGAAATTTTTTTCATGTTTTGTTGTGCAGCTCACATCATCAACTTAATTGTCAAGGATGGCCTCAAGATCACATCAGTTGCTATTGGCAAGTTCCAAGAAAGTGTACAATACTCTAAAAGCACCCCGGTACGTAAACAGCTCTTCCAGGAGGCCATCAATATCAGCAACATAAAAGTCGATGCCTTACCTTCCGTTGATGTTCCAACACACTGGAACTCGACCTATCTCATGATTAACTCCTCAATACCATATAAATCGGCTTTTATCAACCTATCAATGTCAGATGCAAACTTTACTCACTGCCCTAGCAAAGAGGAGTGGGACGAATTAACTTTAATTAAAGATTTTCTCAGCATATTTCATCTTGGTGAGTGTTACAGTCCCTTCAAAGTCCACTCCCTACTTTGTTTCTCATCCTTTTTGATTTTTTTATCTTTTGTTCTGTTACTTATGACTTGAAATTTGAATTTCTGATTCTTTTTATATTTTGCAATCGGATTCAGCAACACTCAAGCTAGGAGCAACCCTGAACCCAACTGCTCATGTCATCTACCAAATGATGCAAAAAATAAACCACCAACTTGAATATAGCAAGAACAACGCGACCGATCACATTGAAAGCATTATTGCACCCATGCAACGTAAATTCAACAAGTCCTGGATACCAATGGAGCCATTTGCCGCCATCAATATGGTGTTTGACTGTCACGCTCCAAGCCTGAGCCTGAGTCTTCGAGGACCCGCCCGACATATCAACCCGCCTGATCAACCAAACATTCCAACTTCAAAGAGGCTGAGTATCTCTCCGCTTCTGAGTAAGCCCCTTGCTTTTCCCTCAGCAACATCTCCTCAATACATTCAAAGCAAAAGTACACACCATGCATTCCCTCGAAGCATAACACATACCTGGCTATGGACTTATCGAAGAATGCGCTACTTTTCTTCAAGGGGCTCAAACTCGAAGTTACTCAACTACCCACTTTCTCTCCCTACTTACTTCATCCCTTTTTTCCATATCTCTTCTCTTTACTCTTCTATCATTTCGTTCTACCGTATCACACACTTCTTCGAACATGTACCACATTCCTTTTCTATTGTACTTCTGCTCCTTCAAACTCAGCAGAACTCATGTTCAAACCACGTGTTGTCTTTCCTTCATTTCTACCCACTCTCATTCATTACATCACAATAAAAACTAATGTTTCATGTCCACGTCCAAATTACTATATAAGTTGTACCTTCTTTCTCTCATGACTTCTTTCTTCAGTTAATTAATATCAAGTGTTACGCTCTCTTAAAAACTATCACTCTTCGAGCCAGCT
>KN361766.1:1293-16829 GCA_000785685.1 Uromyces viciae-fabae
AACAATCACATCTAAAATATAAATTTGTTGTGAGGTAGAAATAAATATTTGTATTTAAGATTGTTGTGAGGTAGAAAAAAATATTATGCATTATGGTGATGTTCCATTTATTTTGGATTATATTATTAAAAATGAACAAGATAAAAAAAAAGTTGAAAAAAAAAAAAACATTCAAAAAAAAAAAAAAAAAATCCCAAAAAAAAAAAAAAAAAAAAAAAAAAAAAAAAAAAAAAGGTAATTTTGCTTGAGTTAAAATTCATGAATAATAAAAATGATTACAAAAATATATTGATGATGTTAAAAATGAATAAAATAATTACGAGGTAAAACCAGCAGGTGCTAATAATAACATAAAACTGATTTAAAGAATGATGATAATAAAATAAAGATGGAAATAATATTTAAGAGGATTAATAATATTTAAGAGGATTAATAAAATATAAAATCAATATAGAAATAATATAATGTAATATTTGATTAATTAATATTATTATGATGGTTAAATGATTCTTGTTAAATAAGAATGAATGTTAAAATTAATTTTAAAGAATTTTGGTTGATAAAAATAAGAAGATGAGTGAGGAAAAAATAAAAGGAATAATAATAAGAAGAATAAAAATAAGAGATAATAAAATGTTATAAAAGATTTTTAATAAAATAATAAATTTAATATTGCTGTCAATAATTTTTTAAATAAAATTAATTTATAAAAATTCTCAAAAAATGTCTTAAAAATGATCTTTCAAAAGAGATCAAAATAAAAATTGATTGGTTTATTTTCGAACAAAAAGATATTTAAATTGTTTTCATAAAAATTTCAATCTGATTCATGATCATCAATTGTAACCATTGAATTCATGAATCATGAAATAAATTAAAGTTGAAAAGCTTTGGTATCAATCATCTCAATCACTCACAAGAATAACTTAATAAGGATATAATAAGGATAAAACCTTATTTATTGTTGGTATTATTTTTTGTTGCCAATTTATTTAATTCTTCAACAATAAAATTAAATAATAAAAGGGCATTAAAACTACCAAACTTTATTGTGCACCACCTTTTGATGGTGGTGCAATGTTGCGCGCACAAAATAACACACCTACCTTTCTGGTTCCGCACCACCCGCTTTTTTTGGAGTTTTTGTTGGAATTTGAGTTATTTTTGCCTCTCAAATCAAAGTTCATCCTTAAATAAATTTTGTAAGGTCTTTTTATCTTTCTACATTTTCTTAAAATAAAAAAAATAAATAAGTATTCTGAAGTCGTTAAGTATAAATAGTGTTTTGTCTTTAAAAATCATAGAAATAGCCTCAGACCCAGTCTAATAATAGATCAAAATGTTTAATCACTTCGTTCTCATTTATGCCATCACTTTTGTTCAAATCTTATTTCATTTTTTCCTTAAAAATCATTAGAATCTCATCTATAGAATGAACTACTCTATAGTCTATGCTGTTAGGATTAAAGACTGTTTAATCATGTTCAAAACAAATTAGTCTTGATCGTCTTTTTTATTTTCCTCTCTTTTTGATTCTTTTTATTTTTATTTTTTATTGTAGATATTGGAACCACATTAGGCCCCTCAAATACCTATTGGGGGTCTAGCTTTGTTTTTCCTGTCTATTTAAACCCTTTCAAAAGTAAATAAAAATCATTGACTCTGCTATCTTTTGATCCGCACCCTCTGAGTCTCTCCAAGTGATCTTCACTGGTCCATATTCTAAAAATTCCTCATTTATTTTGTTATAACTAAAAATTGAAATAAATCTAAAAATATTATTACTATTTTATTAAATTTCTAGTCTAAATTGCATCAGTTTTTCCAATTTTGAACTCTGAGCAAGAGGATACAGGTATGCACGTGCTCCTGTAACAAAGGAAAAATTTTCCAAAACTCTGAACAAACCAAAAAGAGAGAAAAAAAATTAAGTCTAAAAAAACAAAAAATGACAACAAACAAACTAAAAAAGCAGTTAGGGTCATATCCTCCAGAATCCAATTTGAGCACCCAATAAACTCAAAAAAAACAAAAAAAATCCCTGTTACCAATTTTTTTTATTTTTTTTAGTTTTTTTTTCTCATTTCTCCATTTCAGTATCCCTCATTAACACATCAAAAATTATTCAAATTATCCAGAAACTGTACAGTATATTGTGCCATACAAGAATTTTATGAAAAAAAAAACTGATTTTTCTTTTTTTGCTATTGTTGTTCATTCAGAATCATCCAGTCAACACCTTTAACACTCTAGCCCAAAGCCATCAGATGTACAGTCTTTTCCACTCATGTTATCAACTATAAAAAAAAATGAGATCAACATGACTAGGATTTTTTTGTTTTTTTTTTTTCAGTGTTTTGTTTTATTTATTTTCTCTTTATTTTTTTACCCCTGTTGGAGATTGTCATTTCTTTCTTTTTCTGTCTTATTCTATTTTTTTATTTTTTTATTTTTATTTATTCTTATTTTATTAATACATCACTGGGTGTGAACACTTCAAATCTAAAGTCACCCTCAATCCTTTCAACCAATACTCCAAACTAGTAAATCGGTAGAATTAAATTTAAAAACTTCTCACTCAATCAAAAACTCAAATAATCTTAATCAGAAATCTCATCAAGATTGGACTTCTGGTATTTAAACTCTGATTCAATACACAGTCATCAACTTAAAACTAATCATTAAAAAAATCATTTTTCACTCCAGAATTAGAAATCAAAAAGATCTAATTAAAATCATTCATCTACTCAAGGAGATCTCGCCTCACTTGATTCAGTAAGACTATCACTTTAAAATCTAAATAATGAATCAATTCTAATTCATTATTTCTTTCATTAGTTGTTCTATCTTTTGTTCCTCAAACTTAAATGTTCTCCAAAAAGATAAATTAAAAGAATACATTGCCTGTTTGTTATTTTTTGTTTCATGTTTACTTTCCTGAACTTTGTTAATCTTTCATTCTTATTTTTGAAATAAAAAGTCTGGTCCTAGGTTTTTAGGAAATTAAATTTCTTCAACCCCAAGATTATCCCTCTCAAAAATCCCTTTTACCACCCCTGAAATTAAATATGAATTTCCTGTAACTTCTTCCACTGCTCAAGAGGCCTTCTGAATGGTCACTGAGTATCTTACTCCCCAAAATGATCTTGAATAAATTGATACAAATATCATTCCAATGGCCCCCATTTCTCCAAATCAAGCCACCATCCCTCCCCCTCCTGAAGTTGAATATAATGAAAGACAGGAATTGGTTGATGCAACAAAAAAATGGGCATCAGACCATGGGTCTGAACTTGTCATCAAAAACTCAGATAGTAGAAAACTTAGATAAATATACCACTGTGATAGATCTTGTTCTTATAGAGGTTCAAAAGATCAAATTGGGAAAGAGAAGGAAAATAAATTTTCCTTTAAGTCAAGATAATAGATCCAAATCACTCTCATCTTCCCTCTGTTTGCCCATCTCAACACCCAGCTCACTCTTGTATATCTGATAATCAAAAAAATGTCTGAAGCAGGCCTGAAGGCACTTAACATAAAAAGTCTTCTCATGCACTACAAAAAAAAGTTGGGCCACTGCCTGCAGTTGCCCAATTTTTTTTTGTAGTGATGAAAACCTCTGTGACTCCTACTTCAATTACTCTGACCAATATTCATAAAAAACAGGCCCACATCAGAGAAGATTATTTAGGAAATAAAACTCCAATTGAAGCTCTTATTTTAGAAGTTAGAACTTTCCATTTTTATCACTTGATTCTTAATTACAATAGTCAAATATCAGCTGTATTTATTGCTCATCCTGGATCCATTAAACTTGCCCAAAAATCTCCCAACACTTTTTTATTAGATTGTACTTACAAAAACAACAGTTTTACAATTTCTTTCCTCCACATTGTTGGAATCAATAATTATGCCCATTCTTTCTCTGCTGGTTTCTGCTTTCTCTCTGATGAAAAACAAGAAAACTATACTTGGGCTCTCAAATAATTTCTTTCACTTCCAGAAAATAATCACCCCCAGTCCTGGTCACTGACAAGGAGCAAGCACTCATAAATTTCATTTAATCTGTTTTTCCAAATGCTCAACATCTTCTCTGTTTCTGGAACATATTCAAAAATATTTTACTTCACTTTCAAAAGCACTTCAAATCTGAATAATCCTCTGAAAAGTTCAGAAAAGATTGGAATTTTTTATGTGCATCAAAACCTGCTGAAATCTATAATAAAAACTTTTGTGATCTCAATCTAGTCTGGAATGTTCCCACTTCTAAATATATCATCATTAATAATTGGCTTCCATTGAAGAATAAATTTGTATCATGCTTATGTGACCAACACCTTCACTTTGGAAATACTAGCGCATCCAGAATTGAAGGACTTGATTCACATTTTAAAAGATTTATTACAAGATCAGCAGGATCTTTTAGTGCAGTTGTCAAACAAATTTTTTATGCAATATCAATTCAAATCTCTGAACACCACCTTGAAGCAACACAAAAATTAATGAAATTACTGCAAGGTCTTCCTGAATGTGTTCAAGATGTCTCTCCTTCAGTTTCTCACTTTGCTCCCAATATTATGAACTCTCACTTCAGAACCAATGAAAACTCAACAGTCTGCATAAGCTGCACTTATTTCTCCTCCATGGGCATTCCTTGTGTTCATAAATTCAAGGATTATAGTTACAACAAACTTGTGTTTATTTTGGATGACTTTCATCCAGAATGGCATGTTAAGGACTCGGTGATTTTTTTTATTTTTTATTCTTCTCTCATTTTTTATTCTTCTTCTATTATTTATTCTTCTTTTATTTTTTTATTTTTTTTTTTTTTTTAATTTTAATTATTCTTTTGAAATTTATTCTTATTTTATTTTTTATTCTTCTTTTAATAATTTTATTATTCTTTCAACTTTTATTCTTCTTTTCAGTTTCATTCTTATTTTAATCTTCATTCTTCTCTTAAGTTTAATCATCTTTTAATTCTGATTCTTCTTTTATTTTTGATTTTTTCTATTTCAAGTATTATCAAAGGAGGAAATAAAAGTGGCAGAAGAAACTGAAAAATTTTTCAAAAAGAAAATGAGGAAACATATCTTGGAGAATTATTTGAAAGATTAAAAAAGTTGGTGTGGAACTGGAAAATGCCATTCAGGTTTTTTATTCAAAATTTGAAAAGACCAGAAAATACTTTGGATTTAGCAGATTTAAAATCTGTTTTTTTTTTTTAATTTTTCTTGCGGCAGTGATGATTGTTGGAAACGATGTAGTGCAGAAATCAGCTTTGTAGGTGCACAATTTTGCATGCCCAAAGTTGCACCACCATCAAAAGGTGGTGCACAATCAAGTTTGGGTGGTGCAAATATTAATTCCCTAAATAAATATTTTGATAAAATATTAAAAATACACGAGCATTTTTAAAACATCAATCACATTCTTGAGTGTTAAAAGTATTTTCTCTTTTAAGAATCTTAAAATTTATTTGATTGTCTTCAAAAAACTCACTAATAAGTACTACACTCTTACCAACTGCTCACCCTTGTATCACAAAGCAATGAGTAAGCACTCTTTTTTTTTCATTCTGAATAATACTTTATCAACCAAATATTTATAATATCAAAGTCCTCCACCCCTCTTTTATAGAAAAGTACTTATTGTGGGTTGGGAGGACAAGTGGATTGAAAAGGAAATTTATCACACCTAACAGATGTAGGTTATTTATTATAAGTACAAATCCAAAGCAGCCCCCACCAATAGACCTGCTGCAACAGAAAAATTAATTTAATGTTTCTTGTTTTATATATTTCACCTTAATGACTTATGTCATGTGAAATTTCCATCCTCAAACAGGTTTAATATCACAAATTGGTGCAGAATCAGCTACATTTTCAGGGACTTCATTGAGTGATCCACTGGAAATTTGGCTTTCTGGAGGCCTTGTTTTAGATGGATCAGGACTAGTAGACTGCCTCTTGTGATGGATCCAACTGAAGCGGGGAGGTAACACTAATGGGGTACTTTTAAATATGGCACTGGATGTCTTAAGTTGCCCAGGTATGCAATATTCTACAATCTACCTTAAAGTTACATTTTTCTGGTTTTTATTTTATACTTCAGCTACATCGGTTGATGTGGAGCATTTATTCAGTTATGGCCATGAAGGTTAAATTAGAAAGAGAACGAAATAAAAAAAAAGGAGACAGAGAAGGGAAGGGGAAAATCATGATACCTTAAGGGACTGGCTTAGTATTAATTATTATTCACCACAAGAAAAAATGGAGCAACCAAGGTTAGTTGCTTTGGCAAGAACAAAGGGACCCCTTTGTTCCTGTGTCATTTTTTCTGGTGGTGATTCTTTTGTCAGTTGTTTTATAGTTTGATTTGTTGGAACTGCAGTGGTATTCCCCAAGCTTATTTTTAGACAGAAGATAAATGATGAATAGATTGAATTAGAATATATATAATAAATAGCTTGAATTAGAAGATACATGATAAATAACTTGAATCATGTGAAACTGATTGAAATAAATAAAAAAATAGAAAAAAAATAACTGCAGGTACCACCAGTATGGGCCATTAATACCTGGGTACTTGTCACACTGGGTAGTTTTCCGTGTCTGTTTGTCATTTTTGATACAAAAATACAGGAGGTACCCAGACACACCACAGGTACTCAATTCTAGATTGAAATCCTGTCAGAAGCTGTGATGCCAGGGACTGAATACCCTTTAGCTACACACTCTGAAAAGTATATATAAATAGCTTAAACACTATTTATAGCATGGTTTGGTGCAGATAATGGGTTTAAAATAAATAGATATATATATATTTTATTAAGGTAATTTCTATCAGAGGGGCCAGATAAACTGGGGTTGTTTATGAGAAATTTCACAACTGAAGATAATATTTACTTTAGTAAAAATTACAAAAACTTCTTTTTCTTTTTACAAATGAGAATTTAATAAAAATAAAATCTAAATACCTGAAGGCAGAACTGAAAACAAAAGAAAATGTATGAGTTATTTTAAATGTATTTAATATATTTTAAACAGAAAGTGGTAATAATAATTTTGATGTTATTTATAATAATAAATTTTATTATTTAAATATAAAAGAATTAATTTTAATAATAAGATGATAAAGAGTACTATTAATTGTAATGATAATTATAAATGAAAAATAATAATTAATGAAAAATTGATAACGAAGAAAAGAAAGATGAGAATCAAGAGAATCGATTTTAAGATGAAAAATTGATCAATTGATGTTAAAATTAACATTGATTGACTAGAATGATTAGAAAATCATTTTCATGCTTTTTGAATGAAAATGATTGATCAAATGAAAAATCATTGATCAGCAAAGGTTTTCATATGATTAAACTGAATCATTTTTGATCGTCATAATGATCATGAATTTCATGATCATTAATGACATCATAAAATAAAAATAATATATTATTTTACTCACACGAGTAAATAAAAATTAATTCTCAATAAGAATCTTCATGAACAGTTTTTCTTGATTTAGATGAATTGATTAAATCTGTCATGGTATTTTTAAAAATAAAATAAAATAAGTATTTTATTAATTAATAAAATTAATTATTTAAGAAATTCTTAAATTAGAATTTTTTTATTTTTAAATTAAAAATTAAAAAGACTCACTCTTATGAGATGAGTTATTTCTTATTCTTTCAAGAAAAATATCTTTATTATTTTGACAGTTTATCCCTCTGAAGAAATAAGGGGCAAGAGCGTGCTCTGGGGTGTTTATAAACCTTTTTAAGTTGCTAGGCAACTTGCATTTGGGGCCTGATAAAGATCAGGGGTGATTAAACCCAATATACCATGATGTGGTGAAGTCTTTATGACTTTGAGATGAAGTCAGAAGACTTACCTTGGTCCAAATCACGACAGAGGATAATTTTTAGGAGGTGTGGTTGATGGGGGAAGGCAAACTGGAGGGCTGAAGGGGATCCAGTGAGCGTAGTTGATGGGGAATTGGTCTTTTGGTGCTATAGAGTGACTATTATACTATTGTTGTATGTATGTAACTATGTGTAGCTTGTTAAAGATAATTCTGCCCAATGAGAGGTCGAAAAGAGAGCTCTATTTATATCTTTTCCAATACTCTTGGGGAGCTCTTAATGGTATGTAAATGTCCCACAGAATGTAGACTGCATTATGCAGGTAATTTAGCAGTTCTGTGGGCAATGTGAAAAGATCATTATGCATGATCTGTACTCGAGGGATTCATCCTTGGAAAAATGGCTTCCAAGGATGATCTGTGTAATTTTTATTCATTTTTATCAATTGAGTTGACGGAGTTATGATTTTTTGAACTAAATATGTCATTTCTCTTATTCAATTGATATTGGAAAAAATACTTTTCATATTGGTTTTACTTTCCCAGTGTTTTTTTCTATTTTTCGTCAAGGTAAAATTATCTTGTCTACCAAGGAAAAATGGAAGCTTCTTTAGTGTAACATTTTTACATGGAACTTCTATTTTTTGAAGGACTGTGGGAGTATTTTTACTATGTATTGTTTGTATTTTCAAACAAAGCAGTTTTGGCCCGTCAGGGCCCGCGGGACCTGTCAGTTGGATTACATAAGCCAAACTGAGTTCTGTGTCATTTGTCTAGGGATTGATTATGTAATCTCCCGCGTCATTTGACAGTATTACCAATATGTGTTTAACTTCTAAAGTATACACAACACCTCATTTTTATGTATTAAATATTTTAATACATATACACAAGTATAGGTGACGTCTCATCTAGAGGGTTTGTAGGGGTTTCCTTCTTAATTTTCTTTATCAATAAAATAAAAATAGAAGGAGGTATTTTTTTCCCATACTTCTGCCGAGTGACTGGGGTTTTTTTTTACCAAGGAATTCAAATATGCAATAATATTTTCATTATTCCTACTCCTTAATAATGTTTTTATTATTTTGTTGTTTTATTAATATTTTTAGTTTATAAAAAATATTACAGTTTTTTAATCCTGCTATTTGTTAGTTGGCTCTAACATAGTAGCCAGCTGACAAATCCTTAGTCAAAGCCTTTTGTTTAAGGCTATGTAAACTTCCTTGTTCATGGGGGTAAGATCAGCTTGGGTTTGAACTAGAAAAGTGGCCTGTGTGTGCAGGGAGGTGAGGAGCGGTAGAGGTGGAGGTTGAGAAAAGTAAATTGGAGGGATTGGAGTTCAGAGTACATTGGACATGTTGGAGCTCATCAATCTCATTTCAGTTGGGAGCAATTTAGGGACTAATGCCTTGCCTGTGTTTGTGTTTCAAAGGACAGGGGGTTCTCATTGGCTGGGCTTTGGTGGATTTTCATCAGTTTTGTTTTCTTCATCATTGTCCTCATCTTCATCTAAGGTGATTGTGGCACTGACATCTTGAGGAATAGGTTCAATTTCATCAGTTGTTTTCTCCATAAGAAAAATTTCCTTCAATCAACCCAGCAAGATTTTGGAATAAGGGCAATGGGTGGTTTTTCCAGCAAGACAATTAACAACCAGCAGCGGTTTTTTTGGCCTCCAACTCCTTTCAGTTGTGAGAAGGCAGTGAGACCATTCTGGTGGACTCATCCCAACCAGCTCCTAATTTGTTTGAAACATTTTTGAAGCTGAGGCACTGTTTCTTCATTTGGAACAAGGGAAAAACAGCAAATTAGAAAAAAAACATAAAAAAAAAATTACAAGAGGAAAACTCACAGCATGCCAGTGGCTGTTGCAAGCACCATCATCCTTTTATTTTGAGCCAAAACCACCCTCAGAGTTGGAAGGTGCAATTGCACACTGTTTTCATGAGGATGATTTGAGTCAGGTTGTGGTACCAGAATGGAGGTCTCAATTTTCCATCAAGCTAGTGAAAAGAATGTGGTTGTTTGCATCAGTCCAGCAGCAATTTGTTTTCTTGTGGGTTACTCAAGAGCTGCAACAGGGGTACTTGGGAGGAGTATTCCTTGGCATCTTCAAGGGCTTGAGATAATTCAAGGGCTTGAGATATTGATGAATTGGTATCTTCATTTGATGCATTATTAGAGGTATTCTGAGTTCTGGAAGCTTGAGAGCTAATCATAGTAGTGCAAGCGGGAATTTGGTGTGCCATTGAAAGAGGTGGAACTTGTGGGGCCTTTGGGGGTCTGCCTCTGGTGGCATGGTGCAATATTAAAATTTTTTGCAAGAGGCATAGAGATGGGGTTTTTTGATGAGTTAATGAGTAAAGATGGATGGTTTGAAGATATAGAGGAAGTGGAACATACTCATATAGACTTTTTAAAACTTGAAAATATGGAAAACTTTGGTTGTATATAATTTTTTGAAGACTTGAAGATAGGGAGAGGCTGTGGAGCATATATCAATTCTTGATGAATTGAATAGAAGTATCATTAACATGAATGGCGTGTGGATATGGAGATATTTGGGATGTACTTGTTATTTTTGGAGTGATACAAGTGATCAAGATATGGCAGATTTCAAACTAACTTTGATACCCTCTATTATGTGAATTCTTTCCCAAAGAATGATTTAGGTTGGATTTCTTCAAACAATTGGGTCACAGGAGGTATTGGACCAGCAAGTACAGACACCTGGTGAAAATAGATGTCCCACATTTGGAATTACCATGTAATGTGTAAAAATACAGGTCACCAACTCTGGTGAATGTCATGTACATCCCATGGGCCACATGTCACATGTGCAGTGACTGGGCAATGGGTTTCACATTTCTGTTCACTACATATGCTGTACATGATCTCTTGTCATGTAATCTATGTGTGTTATGGTACGCTTATGTGTAACATTGACAAGGTAACATGCTTGAAGTTCATAGAGTGCTTTAGGCCCCAATTTTAAACGGGTTTTGAGATTTTTTTGAAAATGGTTTTGAAATTTTTTTCATTTTATTTTTGAAGAAATTTGATTTCAAAAAAATTTCAAGAATCTCAAAAAAGCAAAAAAGGTTGGTTTGAGTTGTTTTTTTTTTGGTTTTTTTGATTTCAAAAAGGATTTTCAGTAAGTTTCAAAGTTTTGGATACACAATCTAATGATTATACAACTTAATATTTCAGATGGCAGATTCCAAATGATCATGGATTTATCGGTAGCAATATACCCATGGCAGCTGTTCTGGGAGACAAAAAAATAAAAAATAAAATTCTACAATGATACCGCCACAATACAACATTGCCGACCTCACCTTCCTGGATTCTCAACAGGTAGAGTTCTTACCTTCCTCTCAGTAAATTGAAAATGCAGCTTGGAATCTTTGGCCACCAATGAATCCCATGAGTCTTGTAACATTCTGTGGGCCTTCAGGAGCAAATCTACTTGTGCAAGATCCTTGGCCTCAAGACTATGAAGATTATACATTTGATGAGATTGAAACAGCACAAATTGTACCGGTCCAACCTGTTTCATTAATGTCAATCCCCCCTCAACTGGAATCACTTAACAATGAAATTGATTATAGTGGTGCTCAATCAAAAAGACAAAAAAGGTCATCAGCTCTAATTCAAGAAGAAAGAGAGGTGGCAGAGGAAAAACGAACCAATCTGGCAGAACTCATTCTTAGCCAAGCTGTGGCTAAACAGGCCAAGGTATTGGAAAAAAAAAAAGAACTTATGGCTTTTTTAACAAACAGCCAGGGTGCTGTGTTTTGTTTGGACTGAAGCAATGTCCCTGGAGCTCATCACTTTAATGGGTCAGTTGCGTGAAGAACATGCAGCTTACCAGCAAAATCATCAGGGTTTTATTTCTTGAAACAACTTCCTCAAGAATAAGAAAGAAAAAAAAAACCGCTTACAATCTCACAGCCAGTCTAAAATTTGATGTTTTAACCAGGCACTAAGCCAGCCTGATGACTTGCTGGAAGGTGAGTCAATGGTTTTTTGCTTCTTAAAGATTTACATTTTTTTTTTAACTGTTATTGCCAATCATTTCTTTTTTTTTCTGCTTGTTTCATTTTGTTTCTTATCATCATATAATCATTACCATGCACCAGGTGAGTGATTCAGTTTCTATTGCTTCTTATCATGATAAATGAACAATTTTCATTTTTATTTTCAACAATTATGTTTATAACTAATAATTTTTTGTTTATTTTTTATTTTATTTTGTTTATTATGTCTTTTGCTTCTTATATTTATATCTTATAACCATATTATCTTTATATCTTATAACTATTTACCTGGTGAGTCATATAGTTTTATTTCTTCTAATCATGGTAACTGAACAATCAGTTTTTCTTTTGAACAATTATAACTAATTATTTTTTTTTCTCTTTATTTTAATTATTTATTTTTCATTTTCTTCCTCATCATATCATTATCCCCATTTATCAGGTGAGTCATTATTTTATCCATTTTTTGTAATTATGATAAAGGAAGGATTTTTTTTTAAAAAAACTATTATTGCTGATCACTTATTTTTTTCTTTCTGTTTCTTTTTTTTCTGTTTTTGTTTCCTTTCCTCTCTCATAAATACATTACTATCAAAATAACACCCTGGTGAGTTATATAGTTTTTATCTCTTCTTATCATGGCAACTGAACAATCATTTGTTCTTTTCAAGAATTGTTGTTTTTTTTTCTCCTTTTTTTTGATTATTTATTTTAAATTTTATTGCTAATCATCATATCATTATCACCATTGATCAGGTGATTCTTTATATTATCCATTGTTTTTTATTATGATAACAGAAGGATTTTTTTTTAAAACTATTATTGATAATTGTTTATTTTTTCCTTTTTTTCTTTTTTTTTTTGTTTCATTTTCTTTCTCATTAATATATCCCTATAACATTATTTCCCAGGTGAGTCACATAGTTTTCATTCTTCGTATCAAGGCAACTGAACAATCTTTTTTTTTTTAACAATTATAACCATTTTTTTTTTTCTGTTTTGATTATTTATTTTACATTTCATTACTCATCATCATATCATTATCACCATGGATCAGGTGAGTGATTCATTTGTTTTTTCTCATGACAACCAATCTATTTTTTATTTATTTAACAATTATCACTAATTGTTTTTTGTTCATTTTATTCTCTTTTTATTTATTTTTTTCTTCTTCTTATTATATCTTTTTTCACCATTCAACAGGTGAGTGATACATTTTTTTTTTTTTATCACCATGACCAAACAATACCATTTTGTTTATAATGATTCAATTTTCTTTAACGATTCAATTTTAACAATTGTTTTATTTCAACTGATGTTTTTTTTTGTTTCCATTCTTTCTTTTATTTTCATCATGATACCAAATTACTAGGTGACTCATTTATTTTTCCTTTTTTTTAGAATTACAACTGATTGATGGATTTTGTTTTTTTTTACAATTAACGCTAATCTGATATCTTCCATCATTTCAAATAGACCATTAAGGATAGCTGTAGTGCCACTGGGGGAGCAGGGCTCCACGCACACATGGAACAGCATAGCATGTCAACCCAGGTGCGTAGATTAATTTTCTTTTTTGTTTCTAAAATCCTCTGCTCTTCACCTGGACTGACTCAACATTCACATTGATCACATTAGATTTACAATGCCCCGAGTTTACTCAATCAAAGTTACTCAGCAGCAAACGGTGATGGTGGTGGGGAAAAGAACACAATTGTTCAATTGTTACTGGAGGAGTCCAACATCAACTCTGAAAATGCAAGCAAAAAAGATAACCACCACATTCCTCCTCCTCTTCCCTTCCCCCTTTGCCAACCTCATTCCAAACAAACCACCACCATTTATCCACCCCAATGAGGGCCTCACCAATCCAATCAACCAGCCACACCATACGTCCGGCTTCAACCCCCAGCAAACGGCCTAACCCAACAGGTGCAACCATCCCTTGACACCAAGGATGATATGAACCCACACCTGCACCCCCATTGATTTATAATCAATTTGGGGTTTTCTTGATGTTTATGCAGCAATTGCAAGAGAGAGCTGAGGAACGGGCCATTCAAGCGGCGGCCTATCAACGTCAAGACTGGATAAAACTTGATGAATTAGCTGCTTATCAAGAATCAGTGCATGCTGAGGAGCAACACTTGATGAGAGAACTTCAAGCCACTCATGACCAGAAAACTGCCACTTTCAACGCCATGATGCTGCAGATGCTTGGATGGTTGTGTGGATCAAATAATTATAATGGTAAGTGACTTGAATTCTTTTATCAATCACGTCTTACTGGTCATTACATGAGTGTATCTAATTGGCATTATATTTTTTTTTTGGAAGGGCCACCATGATTTTGAATCATTGTACATCAACCATAAGTCAATTATTTTTAAAATAATTCATTTGTATAAATTTTTTAATCATCATGATATCAATCATTCTTTTTGTAGTAAATTTTTAGTAATTTAAGATTGAAATAAAATATATCAACATGAAGATTGAAATAAAATATATCAACATGAAGATTGAAACATATAAATTGACAATGATTACAGTATTTTGATCAGTATAAATGGAATAACAAATTGAGCAATCAAAATTTAATAAAAGAAAAAATGTATTAATTAATGATGTTAAAAGGAAGCCTAGATCATATACAGTGATATTTTTTGAATAAAAATATGATTTTATTGCCTTGAGTCAATACTCAATAAAGAATAAATTTTGATATTTTTTCAATTCATATTTCGAAGATTTTAGGGCAGTGAGTCGTGAAAATTAAGAGCATAATTCCAGTCTAATCTGTTCCTTTAGAGAATTCAAACCTTCACCTATTGGGACTTCTTCATTTGAAGAAATCTGATTTATATTATCACCAAGTTTCTGTTGTGAAACAACCCAATCATTCCAGCTTTGAAGATACAAGCTACCTCGTTGGTTTAAAATATTATGTAAAAACATACAAGCCAAAGTTGTGTTCCTTGCACAATGAGGAGTTGCAATTTGAGGGACTAACAACTGTCAGAAGCTGTGATGCCAGGGACTGAATACCCTTTAGCTACACACTCTGCAAAGTAATTATAAATAGTTTTAACACTATTTATAGCACGGTTTGGTGCAAGTTGTAGGTGTAAAAATAAATAAATAAATAAATAAATAAATATATATATATATATTTTATTTAAGTAATTTCTTTCAGAGGGGCCAGATAAACTGGGGTTGTTTATCCCTCTGAAGAAAGAAGGGGCCAGAGCGGACTCTGGGGTGTTTTTAACCCTTTTTAAGTTGCTAGGCAACTTGTATTTGGGGCCTGATAGATATCAGGGGTGATTAAACCCGATATACCACGTAGTGGTGAAGTCTTAATGAATTTAAGAGGAAGTCAAAGACTTACCTAGGTCCAAATCACGACAGAGGAGATGTTTAGAAGGTGTGGTTGATGGTGGAAAGCAAACTGGAAAGCTAAAGGAAATCCAGGTGGCGTAGTTGATGAGGAATTGGTCTTTTGAGCGCTAAAAGTGACTGGAATACTAATGTTTGTATGTAAGTAACTAGGTGTAGCTTTGTAAAGATAATTCTGAGGATTGAGAGGTCGAAAGGAGAGCTCTATTTATATCTTTTCCAATCCTCTTG
>JNCO01003389.1:0-16829 GCA_000785685.1 Uromyces viciae-fabae
ACGGATGCTTGGACGTCTCCTAATACCAAAGCCTTCATGGCTATCACTTTGCACTTTGTTGATGATCAAGATGAGATCAAGGAAATCACATTGGCAATTCCTCATGTTGTTGGTCAGTCACTTATTTTCCTCCAATTTACTTTTTTTTGTTTTCACTCATAAACAACTTTTTCTTTCTTTTTTTCACTCATGCATATCAAATTCCTATCCATGATAAATAGGTTCACATTTGGGGGAAACATTTGCTCACATGTTCAAAAAGTTTTTGGACCAGTTTGAATGCACAAACAAACTTCACTGCATCACTGCTGATAATGTGTCTACAAACCACAAGATGGTCAAGTGGATTATAACCATGATACCCCATTTCAACAACAAAATGCATCTTCTGGGATGTATTGCTCATGTAATCAAACTTGCTGCTAATATGGCAATATCTATATTTGGAACAATCAATGACAGCGCTGACGAGGCCAATTTGGTTATTCCAACAGCTTCAATGGATGTACAATTCATCACCAAAAAAGCTGGTGGGATTTTGGTTGACCTCAAGACTGTCTTGAAACGAGTCCATGGGTTCAGTGTGTTTGTTTGAGGTTCTCCACAACGGCAGGAGTGATCTTCACAAACCGTCAAATTCATTCAACCAGACAGGCTTAGTGAAAATATCTCTTCTCCTTTATTAGATGTTGAACCCCGCTGGAATTCAACACATAACATGTTTGAACAATCTCTCAAGCTGAAAAAATCTTAAAATCATTTCTTCTCTGAGAACACCAACACTCGAAAATTTTCACCTTCACCTGAAGAAGGGGAGCAAGCTGAACACATCATGAATATGCTGACCCCACTCAGTGCAGCAACTGATCTGCTCTGTGGATCAAAATACCCAAAGTTGAAATTAAGCTCTGCCAATTTATCTCATTCTAATTGAAATGCTTGAAGTGAACAAGAATGGCCTTTACAAACGTAATCAGCTTATTGAACCAGCAAAGAAGATGTTTGACAAGCTTCATCAGTATTTACAGGCAGCATTGAATATACCTATCTACATGTGTGCAATGATTCTTGATCCATGATTCAAGATGCATTTCTGGAAATCTCAAATAACACTGATTGAAAAATATTCTTCCAAATCTTTAGATCAAATTGAATTATTATTCACTGAAGAAGCTGAACAATTTTACACTCAAGAAGAAAACATAGCAGAAAATACAATTAATGGACAAATTGAAATAAAAATGGCTGCACATTGGTTTGATGAAGATCTCTTTTAAACAGTCAAGAAATCAACAGGCCTTGAAAATGAGATCAAGCAGTATATACAAAAAGATGTTGAACCCTAGAAAACAGAAATATTTCTGTACTGGAACAGTAAAAAATTGAGCTTTCCCACCCTGGCAAAAATGGCACAATGCTTTCTCAGAGTTCCTGCCACTAGTGCCCCCTCTGAGAGGGCTTTCTATAAGGGTCACTGTATAATCTCTTGGGAGTGTGGTTCACTAGAGCCACAAACAGTGCAAGAGCTCATTTGTTTCAAGAGATGGTATGAATTATACGGCAATGCCCTTGTAGAAAATATCTAGTAATTGTTTTTATTTTTTTATTTTTTATTTACTATGTCTTTTCTTTTCTTTTTTATTTATTTTATTTTATTTATTTCTTTTTTTACTTCTTAATTTTTTTTTTATTGGTTTCATATCTATATCTTAACAAGAAAAGGATTGGAAATACATGAATAATATTTTTTTTTACTTAAATTAAATATATATATGTATTAGTATACATACGTCAGGTGTAACCTAAAGGTTTACACCAGTATAATTTTGACCCAACCACCCGGGGGGTTATTGGGACATTGGGAACCTGGCCCAGAGGACCGCATTCTGCGGGAACCACCCGGGGGTACCCCCTGGATGGTGCGGCACAGGGCTCAACCCTAGTTGTGGGACATTTGATGCAAGGCTTGGCATTGGTTAAAGAGCTTGAACTTTCTTGTCAACAACGGACCCGACTACTCACCCAACCCTTGACAAACAGAAAAAAAAAATCCAATTTTCTCATCTCTCCTAGAAAAATGTTTTTTTATTTTCTTTTTTTCTCATATTCCCTAGAAATGTTGAGATGAGGGATGAACTTTTTCATTTCATTACTAAAAAAACGGTCCTCCCGTTAATCTCATGTGCTCATCCCTTGATTTGATTTTCTCAATCTGGATGGCTGCTCATCGGGCAATTTGAATTTCTGTATTGGTACTGGATAAAACTTATTTGAATTTCTCAATGCGGATGGTGACTTACATAATGGTCACTTGAGTAATAATTTCTTTCTCAGTTTGTCTGTTTGTGATTTTTTTCATTTAAATACTCTCATGTTCCTTGATCTTATGGCAAATAGTCTTCAAAGTATCATTCTCACTCATTTGAAACCATGTTCATTAATGGTGTTGTATTTCTTTATTTTCCAAATGTTGCTTTGATCAATCAAATTCAATGGCAACAAGTAATAAAGAAATCATATCATTAAAAATCACAGACAAACCCCTCATTTGACAACAAAAAAAGATAAGAATTAAGATAAAATGAATGAGAATAAAAAAGAAATAATTGCCAAAGAACAAAAAAAATAATGGCCACAGAATATAAAATAAATACATTGCCATACAATAAAAAAATAATAAACAAACTAATTGGCAAGCCATCTTTCTTTCATTTTTTTCTTCATTATACGGAGCACTTCTAAATCATCTTCATTGCCTTGGAAGTCTTTCTTGCCAGATTATAACAGCTTTAAGTCGTTCATTTGAATGTTACTAGCACATTGTTCATGCTCAATCTTCAACTTTTTCCCTTTTATCTTCATTTTTTTCTTCTCTAGTTTCAATTTCTCTTGGGCAATTGTGTTTTGATCTTCAGAAATAGTGTTCCCTTCTTTTAATGCCACAATTCTCTTCTCTGACATTTCAATGAAGTTCTTCAATGATTTTTCATCCTGTGCCTCTTCTAATCGATGTTTTTTGCATGCTTTTTGACCAGGGGCGTGAGATAGGGCCAATGTGGATTGAGAGGTAGGGGTCATCATTTTGCTGTCCAAGGTGTCTTCATTGGAAGATGGTTCAAGAGACTTGAGGATGAGATCTAAAGCTGTTAAGGGTTTGTCTTTCTTTGGGTCCATTCTCCATTTTGGTGCGTACCTCAGCTTTTCCCATGCAGCAGTGGATTTGAATGTTGATTTTGTTTGATGGAGATATAGGTTGATTGCGGTGTGCATCCAGTCTTCAGGGCTGCTTTCGCTAGGATGATTTTGCTTGATCAAATAGTAAATTGCACTGAACTTCAAGGTTGCAGTCTTAAGCGCTGCCCATCTGGAGCCACCAAAAAATAATCATCAATTGAATCACTTAAATCTTCATTCCAAAAAAAAAAAAAAAAGCACATACCTTGTTTGGATTTGATCATAATCCCAATAATGAATCTTGCTATGCTGGTTGAAGTTGGCCTCAACTTTCCTGAAAAATGTCTTGCCAGTCTGGTTTGTGCCAAATTCCGGTTGCTTGCTGATGTAGAGCCAGGAGATCACAAGTTGTTCCTCTTCCTGGCCAAGCCAATTAGCTGATTGCTTCTTCTTTGAGTCACCTTTTTGGTTCGTATTGGCTTCAACTTTTGCTTTGGGTTGATAGTTTTCGTTTTCTTTTTTGGTTGATTTGGGTATATTTTTTTTTTGGTCTTCAATTGTTGAGGGTATCATGGTGAGAATTGTGTTGTGATAGGAGGATTAGAGCACAAGAAAAAGTTCAAGTCGAGTTGAGGAAGGGGGTAATTTTTGACAAGTTATGGACCCGGACGGAAAAAAATAGCAAGTCTCCTGTTAACGAGCCCTAAAGAGGGTGCGAGTGTAGTCCGCTTACCGAGCGGACTTAACGAGACGACTGTGGATGCTCTTAGAAGATAAAAGATTTTTTTTTTTTTTTTCATTATTTTCAATTTAATTAAATCTAAGAATTTTTGAAGAGGACTAGTGTTGTGGGGGTAGCCTCAATTTATTCATCTACTTAATTATACTTGTATCTTTCTTTTTATTTATTTTTTTTTAAGCAGAAAAAAAAAAAGGAATTAAAGCAAAGAAAAAAAAAATCTTAAAAAAAAAAAAAAAACAATAAAAAAAGATATAAAAAAAAACCTGAAACAAAGCGATAGAAAAAAAAAAAAAAAAAAAAAAAAAAAAAATAAAAAAGAAAAAAAAAAGTAGTTAAAAGGCAAAAAAAGAAAAAGAAAAAGAAAAATTACCATAAATTTTTTAAATTATTCAAGTTAACTAAGACGGTTTCGCGATCTGAACCAGCCAAGCCAGCGATTTCAATTTGTTGAGAAATAGATAATAATTCAAATTTAGCCAAGAGTTCACCGTCTAAAATGCCTCTATTGATAGCCCTAGAAACCATATCATTTCTTACAGTTCTAAAAATAAATAAGAAATAAATATAAAATTAATATATATCAATATCATAGAAATTCAAAAAAAATAAAATTGAATTTTATTATAAATAAAAAAAATTCATTAAAAATAAAAATTTTAAATTTTTTTATCTTATCTCTTCATCCTTACCTGTGACCTTTAGGATTAAGTCCAGCAAAATGTTGCACATGTCGAGTGAGTCTTGTTTGAACTAATTGTAATCGCTTATAAACTGCTTCTTTTGCTGGAACCAACGAACTTATAGACCCGTCAAAACTTGCTAGAAATAATAAAAAAACATCATCAACACAATCTTTCTAAATTAAATATTATTTTAATTTTTTAATTTTTTGGAATAAAACATACCAAATAAAGTTCCCATTACTTTTGCTTCTTCAGTAGGAGTAAGCCTTCTTCCAAATTGCATAGAACATGACATTTCAGAAGAAGTATTAAATTCAGTTCTACAAAGTAATTTTTGTCCACCTTGAGATTCAATATCTTTCAAGAAAAAAAAAAAAAAGTAAAAGAAAATCAAAAAAATGAGAGAAAACTTTTCAAGTGATGGATAATAAAAATAATTCCTGGGTAAAAGGAGAAAAAAAGAGTAAAATGAAAACAAACGAACTTGTTGGATTATATTCAAAAATACGAATGACTCCATTAAGATCAGTAGCAACGATTGCCAACTTAGAATCAATAACCAAAAAATCAACAGTTGAACATTTAAGATCGACATAAGTATGTCCTAATTCAATTAATTTATAAGGTTCTTCCTATAGACACCAACCAGCCAACCAACAAAAAAAAAGAAGTTAATTAGAAAATAATATTAAACTAAAGTGAAACATGATCAAGTTTAATATATCAAAAGAAAAAGAAAAAGAAAAAAAACTCAACTTGAAAAGCAACTAAAGTTATCCCTTTCACAGCATCTCCTAAAAGTATGAAATTTTTAAAAACCCTAAGACATGTTCCGTATGGTTTAATATCTAAGAAGCCTACAGCTAAGAGTCTCTCATCCTGCTCAAAACATTTCGCATACAACTTAAAAAACCAAAAACCAAAAAAAAAAAGAAAAAAGAAAAAACCACCCGATAATTATATCAATGTTCAGCTTTACGTGTGATTTATGAGAACTCTCCACTTGTATTTTCTTTTTTTTTTGAAAAAAAAAAATAACAATGAAAAATGTATGTTTTTAAAAATAATTGATTTACTTTTTGTCCCATTGTGTGTAAGAAATATCCATTAATAGCATCAACTGCACTGACGCAAGCTTTAGTTTCTTCATAATAATGTAACCTCAAAGAGCGATTATATTCCGGGTGTTTTTCACTAAAAGGATTGACTTGAATAACTTCAAATACGTAAATCTATACGCATCAGAATGAGATAAAGATCCCAAAGATGTTACAAAAAAAAAGTTAATTACAATAGAGTATTTAAGATTTGAGCTACCTCCAAAAAAAAAGGGAGGTATTAAGACAAAATGAAAAGATGTAATATCAAGTGACTTACTCCTCCACGTGATGCAAGATCTTCAGCTCGGTTACACGTTGTGCCAACTCCTATGATTTGTCTCCTACCAGAGACAGTACTACGTGAGTCTAAATCTACATTTGCCATTGAAGTAACCCATTCATTCTGTTGAAATTCGTATCTTAAAACACACAACGTACAGAAAAAAAGAAAAAAAGAGTAAGTTATAAAATGTTTGTTAAATGAGAAAAAGAACGAAATGATAATTATATTTTTTCCAAGATTATAAAACATATATGCATGCACATACTTACCCATCAATGGTAACCCAACTTCCAGGAATGATTAATTCTAAAGAACTTCTAAAAGTTGTAGCACGAATTAAAGAGTCATCTTGATAAAAAAAAGAAAAAGAACTCGAAAAGTTAATATCAACTGAATAAACCCAAGTACTGATAATAACAGCACTACATCCCCTTAAAAAAAAAGAGAGGGGAATAAGGATACATACCATCAGGCTCCCACATCAAATTTCCCTCTTCATCAAAATTAGCAAGAGAGGGGAATAAGGATACATACCATCAGGCTCCCACATCAAATTTCCCTCTTCATCAAAATTAGCAAAAGCTGTTTCCAAGTAAGAAGCACCAACGATAGTATCAGAAAAAGAATCGTAAACGACTTTATTAAAAGCACGACCAGTTTTAACTAAACAAGAAGGAATTTCTCTATCAAAACAAATAAATTCAGAAATAAACATTTCAAATAATTGATTTATTTCTTTAAAAATATATGAAATTTCTTGATTTTCTTTTTGATTTTGATTTTTATTAAAATTTAAATTAGATTTATATGAAAATGAATTTAATTTTTCATAAGATATTAATAAATTATTATTTAAATTTATTGATGTAATTGCATTAATTTTTTTTCCTTCTGGGGAATTATAAATTCGACATGATCCATGATCAGTTGATAATAACCAAACTTGAGGTTTACCGGATAAAAATACACCTTGAAATTTTTCATTTTTCTTTACAGGCGTAACACTCCACGAAGGTAAATTCATCTGCTTATCATTGTTGTCCATTTGATTCATTTCATCATTTTGATCCAAATAATCTAATCCTTCAAACTGATAAGAAATTACTTTCTTGAGTAATACAGCTGGATGCCCCTGCTTTTCAGGCAATCTCATTGGAAGTGCATATGATGTCAAGATTTCATATGCGACAAATGCTCCATTCTTTAATGTCACCTGTATAATGTACAAAATCAAGGAAGGAAACATCAAGTCATCTTTTTTTCTATTTACCAGAATGATGGATCCGAAAATTGCTTCTTACCGCTAGATGTGGTCGAGAAATTGTCGCACCCGTTTGGAAACTGAATAGTTGAGCGATGGGCTCGGTGGGAATCGGCTCCTCGACTGTACCAAAGAATTCAACCGGTTGGGAATCGTCTTCTAGCTTGTCATCATCAGATATTGTCTCGGGAAGTACATCAATACGGGGTGCTGTAAATACGATTGCTAACGATGGCAAAGTTCGTATCTTTTTTTTTTTTGAAAAAAAATAAAAATGAAATGAAATGAGAACTAAAATTGTAGCAAAAGTCTAAGTGGAATTATGTGCCACACCTGAAAACTGCCATCTTTTGTCGTGGTTAATAGCCAACATCTTTCAGTGCATACTTCTTCACTAGTTTCATTTTTCTCATTATTTTTCATAAATGAATCAATAGGTTGCATATCCACATCACCACTCGAATTGATTTGTGGTTGGGGATCAAAATAAAGAAAGTCATCACCGTCATTCGTGTCTTTTGTTTTTGAGAGGGATGGATTAGTCATTGATGCTTTAATCGACTTGTAGATCGGGAAAGCAGCTTTCAAAATAGTCGCATGATGAACTTCATGGCCCTATAGTTGTTTTGTAAAGGAGGAAACAGCCAATTGAACAATTAATTCAACTTCTCAGTAATTTTTCATTGAGTTATCTCCCGTACATTAGGCGGGAAAGACAATTTTCTTAACGTTTTGGAATCGAAATCGCCGTGATATAAAAGTTTCAATCCGCCGTGAGTATCCAAAAATACATAATTATCAACCACACTAGCATGTTTAATTTTTACGGGTGGTTCTGGTTGAATAACTTGAATTTCCTCAAGATCTATAGAATCATTCCATTCATGTTCTAATTAGTTGGAAATTTACAAGAAAATATTGTTATTATGTTGGGTACAAGGTTCTTACTTGAGGTGAACAACTTGATGGCAGTATTGGTTACTTGAACAACAAATTTCCGATCAAAGAAAGGGCAGGCAGCTAGTGTGCTATCATTGAATGTTGTTACCAGAACCAAATCATTTGACTTTTCATATGTTGCTATCTGGGCAAACCACCAAGCGCAAAAAAAGTGAGTTTGGAGGGAATCATTATTAAAATAAGAATGAAAAGCAATCAACTACAAACCTCTGTCTGATGATCTGATCTTACAATCCAAATGAATTCTTTTTCTTCCAAGTTACCCAAGTTTTGAGTAAGAACTGAAGTAGAAAAAAGTGCCTTAATAAGTGAGTTACTTGAACCATTGAATTCCACTTTTCTTTTTTTTCGTAAAGGCATTTCCCTCTAAAATAAAATTATAAGGGTCAGATGAATTAAATTAGATGTTTAAATGTAAAACCTGGATCCCGAAATTAAACAAAAAAAATAATGGAATCATTACATGAAATACGGTAAGACCACCCAAATCATCAGCCCCGGTACAAGCAAGTAGCTCCAATGGCATCTATGTTAATGGACGAATGTGGACAAGTTTTCAAGAATGGTACGAATGAAATCATAAAATAAGCCAATACAATGACTGCGAAGTATAATTCAAAATTTAGTAGATATGATCAGGTACCTACGTTGTCTCCGGTGCCAGTCGAAGCCATCGCGAAATCTCGAATAGGTCCATGTGCTTGAAGCACATCAGAAAGTCTTAAAAACAACTTTGAAGCGTCATTGAATCCCCCGTTCCTTCCATCGTCCACCCGATTCCTTTTCGATGTATTATACAGCTGAGATTGATCATTTGAATTGACATTATGTGAATCAATTTGTTCGCCATAAATATCTATTTAAAAACAAAAAAAAATTTAAAATTTGTACATCAGCGATATAGTTTCATTCCTACTGAGCAATGAAAAAAAAAAAGAATGCATGGCGCCAGTGTACCATGAAATACTGATAATTTTTTTTAAATATTGATAAATATTTCATACCTTCATCCATGTCAATACTGTCAATATTTAAGTTTGTCTGCATGGCCTGGGATTGAGTTGGATCGATAGTTGTAGATTGGTGATGAAATTCATCAACATCAATGGCATAAAGAGCCGAATTACCACACATTGAACCCACGAATAGACATCCATCAAATAATTTAATTACAGTTGAAGGAAAAATAGAACGAATATTAATTAATTTTTTTAAAATAGAACGAATATTAATTTTTTTTAATGTTAATTTAGTTAAAGTACGACCATCTCTTTCAAATTGTAAATTAAATACTTGACCATTTCTTAAGAAAATTAAAGCTAAATCAAGTTTAAAAAATACAATTTTTGAATTTTCTAGTCTAATTAATAATTTCTCTTGTCTTTCATTTAAGCATGATTTTTCATCTTTTTCTTCTCCATCTTCAAGGTCTAATGTTTTAGAACCTGCAGGATTGAATGAAGGATCATAAACAAGTCTTTCGGGTGGTGTAATTAACTCGACAGTCTCTTGATAAGGAACTTGGAGTTCGGTGGTATGTTTCACCCAACCATTTGTTGCAACGCCAATTATTTTTGAGCTTTGATCGACGTGCAATATCATGTCGGCACATAATACAAGTACTCCAGCAAGTTCCTTGGGACAAGCTACTAATCCGTGAGCATCATATGGTAAATTTTGGGTATGTGAAATGATCGGAAAATGATTTGATCCCAAATCAAGAGTGAGGACAATCAGAGCAGCGGTATTAGTATGATTTTCAAGTCGAGCAGACCATGTATATTGAGTTTGGTACAATACAGCTAAAGTAGGTTCACTGAATCCAGGAAGAAATTTTAAAGCAGTGACTGATTTGATAGGTCGCTGTTGATTAACATCAGAGCTGACGGATGGAAGATGATTTAGAATTTGTTGATTAAAATCAATTATGAATGAGCTAGCATAAGGGAAAGTTTGAAGTCTTTGTTGATCAGATCCCAGCGCACTATTGAGGCCACCACTAAGTCCGAGACCGTCGAGGTCTAGTTGATCCTGAAAGATAGGTAAGACAGCTAGAGTTGCTTGTGGTAAGAGGAGTACCGCACAACGTGAAAGCGGATCAGCTTCCAGTTGAGGATAAAAATCTTGGGGAAGGTTACCCTGAGTAATTTGTGGAAGTTTTTCAAAGGTATGAAGAGAAATTGGTACTAGATCTTGGGCTGAATTTGACCACTCAAGTAATGTCATCTTAAAAATAAATAAAAACACGAGCAAAAAAAAAAGGCTACGCGTTAATTTGGTGCAGCAAAAAAGCATTAATCTTAGGAAAAAGAAACTCTCTGACCTTGGCATCCTGAAAGCTGATCAAGAGACGATCTAGTCCATCTTCGTGTGTGTCAAGAGTTGTAAGTCGTTGAATACCAGTGACTCTACCGTGTAGTCTATGCTCAGACACATGAAACAGTTTGTAAATCTTTCTTTCATGAGTTTGATTTGAATCCTTCGTAGATTCAGGTTTTCCTACTATGCAAACTTCAAAGAGTTGAAGTAAAGTAGATCGGGCGATGACTAGGTTGGTAATTGGCTTTGGACGGGAATTGGAGGAGAGGACGGTGTCGTTGGATTTAGACAAAGTAGATGGAGTGAGGGAAGCTTGACAAGAAAACTCAACCCCGGAAGGTGGAAGGTGTTGACGATGGATTACGTTCATATCTTGAATGAATTGCAATGAATTTTATCTACTTATTCATCAGCATGAATTCTAAAAGAAGTGTTTTTTTTTTCCTTTTCTTCTTCTTTCCAAGTGTGTTACTCTACAGAAAAATGTGTTATGATCTTCAATAGAAGGACCTTTTCTTCTTCTTTCCAAGTGTGTTACTCTACAGAAAAATGTGTTATGATCTTCAATAGAAGGAACTTTGACTTTTTAACAAAAGCTGAATTTACGTTTAATGAAGTAGAAACAATCTTAACCCCCGCGGGTCACTCTCCGGGTGAAGGGGAATTATGGATTGATGATGAACAAAATCCGGGGAAACTTTATTCAGTAATAAAAGTTGATGGCTAACCCAAAGCTTGATTGTTGAAGCAGACGGTTATTAACAAGAGATCTCAAAAAAAAAAACCAAAAGGAATTACATGATGGATGATGGGTACTTGAAATTAACATCAAAAAAAAAAATTATTCAAGAAATATTAAACAAAATAAAAAACAAAAACATATTACTAAAGAAGAATAAAAAAAAGAAAATTGCTTATGATGAGCAACTAAACAATACAAGTACAAGAGCATCCAAATAGAAAAATAAAAGGGGGAGGGGGCAGGTAAAAATTCCCTGAAATCAAGAAATAAAATTAAAATCCTTGGAGGTGATGGTGGTGGGAGGATGGTGGGATATATACAAAAATTATAAAATTGAAAACATGTCTTGAATTGATAATTAGATTAATTGAATGAATAAAGCAATTCCTTCCTTTGATAACTAGTATATGTATAAAAAAATAAATAAATAAAACTAGCAGACCACATAGTTACATTTATATACAGTGTGAATATTGGTGTATAATTATTGTGGTTTATTTTATTTTATTAATGAGTTGGTGAAATCGATCAAACTAAAAAAGAATAACCCAAAAAAATCAAAAAATCAAAAAAGTCAATTTGTTTATTCATATATCCAGAGCCAAACTTGAAAGCCAAAGCCTCTCAGCATGCAAATCAAAAAAAAAAGTGGGTAGGAAAAAAAAAGTGAAATGTGAGAAAAAGAGATGACATACAAAGCCAGCTATTACAAATCGAAGAAAAAAATTGATTTAAATCATTTTCCATTGGATTATTGAAGGGATTCTGATTGGTAAGATTGAGATTACCAGTGGAGGGAATATGTTGATGAATATTAGGATTGAATGAATCATTGGGATGAACCAAATGAGTTCGATTTGAAAAATCAGCCAAATTACTGTTGGATAAATTATTAATAGAAAAATGATTAGTTACTGGTTCCATCAAACTTTGACTTCGAGTTTGAGTTGGATTTTGATTTCGATTCGAGCGATTACTATTAATCAAATTGGTTTCATGTTGATTTTTATCAAATCCTTGTTGGTGCATGAGCTCTACTCCAGAGTTTGCAATCGAAGTTTGATAATTTTGATTAAGATTTTCAATTTGAGATGAGGGTTGATGTTGAAAAATTGTGGTGGCAGCAGTATTAGTACCAGCC
The DNA here is from genome assembly GCA_000785685.1 of Uromyces viciae-fabae. Taxonomy (NCBI): domain Eukaryota; kingdom Fungi; phylum Basidiomycota; class Pucciniomycetes; order Pucciniales; family Pucciniaceae; genus Uromyces; species Uromyces viciae-fabae. Next base: position 12,406 of record JNCO01003389.1, read on the forward strand.
ACAAAGGAAGAATGCGGAAGTCCATCAAGAGGCCCATCTAGTCGATTGAATGTTGAAGGGGTGATGGGAGATAGGTAACCAACACTAAATTCAGTGGATACACGATTGATTGAAGGGTTGAATTGCATGGTGTGTTGATGTTGATTTACATCATTGGAAAATGATGATGGACACAAATCCGAACAGGATGAAGCTAGTTTGACATTGGTGGCATATTGCTTGGCATCAAATGGAGGGGTGAATAAGTTTGAGTAATCAGATATATTTTGCCCTTGCTGTTGCTGTTGCAGTAGATTGCTAGTCGGTGTTCTTGGAGTCATCGATTCGCTTGGGTCAATACTATTGGCAGTTGTAGATAATGAGCCTTGAGAGGATGGTGATCTAGCTAAGCGTTGATATTGGCTGAAGTTCGCATTTGTCGTAAGACTATTGCGGGACACGGAAGTTGAATTCAATCCTGAATTGCCTAAACTTCCAACAACAATATTATTCCCATTGATATGGACGGGTGCATTATGAGCAGGACTGGTGTTGATGGAGTTTATTGGTATCACATTTGGTGTTTGAGTATGATGAACAAGTCCGGCGCTAACATACTGATCTTTCGTACATCCTTCAGCTACAAGATGACCAGAACGATCTGCTGGAATGAATGAGGACGAGTTTGTCTTAGATGGTTGAAAATTCGTTGAAGGAAAATCCAGGCTTTCCCTTCCTCTGATCGAACGAGAAGAATAACTTATGAATCCATCCGCGGGATGGATTGAAGGATCCATCGACGAATTCATTAAACTGGACAAGCAGTCATTTGTAGGAAGAGCTTGGTTGCCACTAAATGATAATAATAGATTTCCATAATTCCAATCGGGAGGTAGATGTAGTGGTGCTGCCGGTTGACAAGGGAAGAGGTCTTGGAGTTGCAGATCTTGACAAGAAGGCTGTATCTGAGCTCGAGTTGAAGGATTGGGTGGAGTGACTTGAATGTGGTTTTGATTAGTTGGAATAGCTGATTTCATTAATGTACTTGGTTTTTGGTCAGGATTTGGAGTTTGAAAGGATTTCATAATGTTGAACATATCAGAAATATTGCTGATATCTGATGGCTTCGACTTTTCGTCCGTTCGATGGTCACTATTTGAGTCATTACTCCTATTATCTGGTGAAGAATATGGAGAATATAAGAAATTCGAAACCGCTGGTTGTTGCAGCTTTTTAGCCATGATTTCACTGAATGGCCGTTTCGAAGATTTCTTATCGTCAGAATTATTATTGTTCATAACCATTGGACAATTGCCTTCTTCTTTTAACTGCTCCATGCAATGTTTAAATTTATGTGATAACTTTCCTGATACAAATGAGCTGTAGTAATCGACCAAATGAAGGTTAACTAATTAAGCTCTTTCCTATCGTTCTTCTAAAATTGTTAAAACTTTTCGTTGATAAATTTTCAATTCAAACGCATTCTTTACTCACGTTGGAGCTAAAAGATTCAAAATGTCAACACACTGTTGAATCTTGAGCCAGGAGTTAGCTTTAGTGTCAGTCGTGACAAATGAATTATGCTCCTGGCTGATGATCCATAGGAAAACTAAGCCAATGGGGCAAAGCTATGTATGAAAAAAGGTGAGATTACTTCTTCTGCTCAATTATTAAAATCAACTGAACGAAGGAAAAAAAAAATAGCCAAAAAGCAGGTGAGATTACTTCTTCTGCTCAATTATTAAAATCAACTGAACGAAGGAAAAAAAAAATAGCCAAAAAGCTAACGAAATATGGTATATTGGCAGCAAGAAGATTCAAGTGACCAAGGACTCTTAAATCCTCAAGAACATCCAAGACGATAGATCCAGCTTGAAAGGAGCTTTGTGATACCTCTGGAAAGATTGTAATTACTTGAAGATGCATTCTGATTTGAAGACTACGTAGTAGACTTCATGAAAGTAATCGAACAGAACAACAAAATCAACATTAGTGTCAAGTAGTTCTGGCGCAGCCTAAAAACACATACCAAGCGGAATGAGCAGTACGGTACAGGTCTTTTTTATCAGTCAAAGATGGATTCCATCTGGCAAGAGGGGGGAGTTCCGTTTCAATCATACGAGCTAAAAGCGAACCAAGTCGAAGTATGAATTGTGGGGAATCTGTATTGTTCCTTGGAAGCTGATTATCGTCAGCTGATAAAGCGGGGGCTGGAGTTGATGAGGGTGCGGCAGGAGTGTTCAACTGATCTAAAATCATGTCGTGAAACATCAATTCAAATTTTCGCCTCATAGCTGCCGTTGATTCCACTGCAACTTTTCCGGGAGTTGGAGCAGACAAAGCTAATTGTTCTATCATCTGTTTTCGTGTTGTATGTGCTGGTCGCAGTGCGTCTTGGACATCTAATAGCTCTAGCTCTGCATCATCGATGTAGAGCGGATCCTCTAGTAAAAGGAAAATTTCGTTGATAAATGGATGAACAAACTTGCTGTGTCACAAAATGTGGAAAAAGCATGACTCAATTTCACGCTTACCTATAATATTAGGCACGGCTCTCTGGATACGGAGATAGTGAAGGGTTTGTGAGGTGAGTCTGTCAATTGTGGCTAAAACAAAAAAAGCGCCTTTCCTCAGTTGATCTCTCAAGAGTGAGCAATTCCATCGAGGCGAATTTTCAAGATGAACACCTGAGCTGATGGCTATAGTAGTGAAGAGATTGAAAAAGATTTAGATAATGGAACAGATGAGGAGCAAGTAGAGGAATTAATGCACCTTTTCTGATAAAGTTTTGGACAATAGCAGATGTATTACGAGGACTTGACATTCTTAGTAAATAAGACGACATAATGGCCATGGTCTGCAATTGAAACAAGTTAAGTGGAGTGGGTTGAAGTAGACGAAAGAGAGCATGCAAAGCGAAGAGAGCTCCAGCAGATTGACGAGGATGAGTGAGATTCTGTTGAGGGGCATAGAGCACTCTTGGGTCGTCACAGTAAGGAGAAGCAGCTGCGAAGATTGCAAAGCAGAGTTGAGCAAATTGAAGGTCTCGACTAGCTAAACCAGATTGAAATTGAGTTATGAACTCTGATTGATGGATGATGAGTGGATAAGAGTGAATGGTATTGAAATAGATGGAAATCAAGCTGGTTTCCAAATCAGGATCAGGCCAACTTTCAGCGGGACGTATCTCGAGGTCAAATTGCTGGGCGCAATATTGTTCGGCCTTAGATAATGATTGATCTTCAGTGTTCTTATTGTTGTGATTAAGTTGCTGGTTTGATGCAAATGAATCAGTTTGAGAGTCGAGTTGTGTAGAAGATTTTTCATGGTCAAGTAAGTGAGAGGTGCCAATTTCACATCGTTTAAAGGCCTTCAAGAGATTTTGTAAGTTTCCGTCGCCTTCGTTTTCATTTTCATCTTCATCCTCGTCGTAGCTGTCATCCTCAGATTCTGCATGTTCCAGATCTTCATTCTGGTGGATGAGTGAGCGAATTGGAGATTTGGGTCGGATAGCTTGTGGAGGAAGGCTGATAGTTTGAGAGGGATTAGTTATAGATCCTTGGAGTGCATTAGCCATAGTCTTAGCTTGATCATTGGTTCTAGGTAATGAGCTGAGATCAATTTGAGGTCTCAATCGGATGAGGAGAGCTTCGAGTTGAGCGATTTTATGATTTAGCTGTTCGATCTCGCTGCAAGAAGGAAATAGGGTCAGTTTAATGATAAAGCAACAAGTTTTCCTTCCGATCATGTGAAGAGATGCATACTGAATTGACGGAGGTTTTTCACGCTTGACTCCAACATGTTCGAATTTACAAGGTCTAGAGGAGATTTTGCAGGCTTCACAAGGAGGTTCACTGGAATCGAGGAGGCATTTGATTTTCATCTTTCTGCATGCATCGCATGCTCTCAAAGTTCTCTGTCTTGGGCGTTTCGGTGGAATTTCTTGATGATTTTGCTGGGTTAGTTGTTGGTTGTCCATTTTTGCGAATTTAATTAATTCTGAATGCGACAAGTCAAGACTCAAGTACGGGGTTTTCAGAAAGTGCACGCCCTGTTGGCGCCTTTCATGGGGCCCCCCTTGGTGTCTTTTTTTTTTTCTTGCTTACTACATAACGGCTAAAAAAAAAATCAATGCAAACTACCTCAACTGCAATTATTAAGGCAAAAAGAAGAACTAATCTATGTAAAACAAAAAAATATAAGCAATTGACACCTGCCAACAGTTGACATGTGGATATCTCTGGTGCTACTATTATTCTTACTTTGGTTCTAAATTGAACTTATACATAAAATTATCTTCAATGCACAGTCTTTATGCTCTCTGCACAGTGACTATGCGTTGTAAATTAAAATGTACAACTCAAGGTAATATTGCAGCTCGGCGTTTTCTGACTATCAACCAACACCTCACTCCAAAAAAAAAAAAAAAACTCCGGTTATTCCCC
>JNCO01003399.1:0-16814 GCA_000785685.1 Uromyces viciae-fabae
TATTAAATTCATACTTTATCATTATTAAACTTATCATATTTTATCTTTTTAGTTTGTTATTATTTTATTTTATTTTTGTCAAGCCCCTCTGGATATGGCCAGGGGGCTATCTTGTTTTCTATATTAATCTGATTTGACTCATGAAATTTAATCATTCAGTCAATAATTATCTTTCCTTCGACCACCTGAACAGACTGTTTCCAGCCTTCTCCAGCTGTCCTCAATTTCCCTTAAATTCCCAATCTTCTCTTTTATAAAAATTAAATTAAAAAGGTCAACTTATTTCAACAATGATGCAATCAAATCTAGCTCTGGAATGGTGGGCTGAAGGGGTTAAGACAGCTTCAGCTATAACAAACTGTTTACCATCAATCTCAAGAAGTCGATCATCTCCTCTAGAGCTGATGTTTAAAGTTGAACCCAAAATTGAATTGTTTAGGCCGTTTGGATTTAAAGTTTGGATGGTGAAGCCAGATGTTAATCGAGAAGCAAAATTTCAATCAATCTCGTGGGAGGGAGTGTTAGTAGGTTATGAGAATCATTATTCAGCTTATAAAATAATACAATTAAATGACAAAAAAGTAATAACTATTAAGCATGCATATTTTGATGAAGGTATTTTTCCACATTGTGCTGCATTACATAAAAGTTTGAATAATTTAAATGAATCAAATAATTTACCTATATTTCAAGATTTAGCTATTCTACCATTCAATGAAGAAGAACATTTGCCAGTTGAAAGTGAAGATTTTTCAGTTGAAAATGAAGTTATTAAAGAAAAGGAAAACTTAAATGGGAATTATGATAACATGAATGATGTTGACGATATAGAAATTAGCAAAGAAGAAGAAAAACAATATATTATCAAATCATGATCAAATAAAATTATTAACAGGAAAATTGAATCATCTAATATTTTAAAATATTCGAGATGTCAAGCTTTGTTGATGTGAGCTACTGAAGTCTCAACTCCAAAAAGGAATTCTCAATCAATGAAATCTTCTGAAAGTCAAAAATGGATTGACGCGGAGAAGAAAGAGTATGAAAATATGAATGCTCATAAATAATGGATAGTACGTAGTTTAAAATTGACTGGTATGCCTATACCATCTACTTGGGCGTTTAGAAAGAAACTAGGTAGTGACAACAAAGTAACAAAATTTAAGGCACCAATTTGGGCTCAGGGATTCCAACAGACTTTCGGGCTAGACTTTCATGCAAAGTATGCACCAACAGGGAAGCCAGCATCACTTCACCTTTTGATCTCATTTGCAGTTACAAATGGTATAGTGATTCATCAATTGGACGTTAAATCTGCTTTCTTAACTTGTCCTCTATAAGATAAGGTGACAATGTTAACTCCTCCCAGTTTTTATGAGAGAAATGATGTAGTTTTTGAACTAAGAAAAGCAGTTTACGGTCTTTGACAGGCGCCTTTAGTGTGGTACAATCGATTGTCAAATTTTCTTAAATCAATTGGATTCAAGATATCACTCTCTGATCCATGTGTATTTTGGCGAGAAAAAGTAGAAAATAAGCCATCAATCTGGATCTTTGGTCATGTTGCTGATCTAGTTATTATTAGTGCAAAACCTGATGTTTTTAAGAAAGAAATTGGACAAGAATTCACCATCAAGTATTTAGGTGAAGCAGAATTCTTACTTGGAATGAAAATTGAACAAAGAAATGATGTTTTAGTTATTAATCAAGTGCAGTATGTTGCAAGAAAATTAGCTCAGTATGATTTATGTAACGAGCATCCATCATCTTGTCCATTAAATCCAAAACTGCAACTTACCTCAGCTTCAAAACATGATCAAGATTCTTTGAAGAAGCTAAATGTTAACTATAGAGGTCTTATAGGTTCTTTAAATTATATTAGTATTTTAACTTGACCCAACATCTCTTATTCAGTCAGTTCCTTGTCTTAGTTTTTGGATAATCCCGGTTTATCTCATTATCAAGCAGCAGTTCAAGTTTTTTGATATTTGAATGGAACTAGGCATTTGGGATTAATTTTCAAGAAACAAAAAGATTTAACATTCAGAGGCAATGTGGATGCTGATTGGGGGAATTGCATGATTACTCGTTGTTCAATAACAGGTTATGTTGTCTTGCTAGGTGATCATCTTCTTTCCTGGAAATCAAGCAAGCAAAATACTGTTTCATTGTCATCAGCTGAGGCTGAATATAAAGCATTATCAGATATGACTTGTGAGGTAGCATGGACATCAAGCTTGATTAATGAAATTGATATTATAAAAATAGTTTCTCCGATTGTAATTTATGTTGATAACAAGGCAGCAATTGATCTGGCAAATAGTGAAACTTCACAGCATGGATTTTGAACAAAACATATGGATATTTGACTTCATTTTATTTGCAAACTAGTTCAATCAAAGTTAATACACTCAAATACATTCAATCAAACAATAATCCAGCAGATTTCTTAACTAAAGCTGTAGGAAGATCAATTATTAAAAAATCATTAAAAGAAATAGGAATCTCACAAGATTCTCAAGATACCTTGAATCAAGCAATTCAAAGTACGTCAGAATGTTGGAATAGAATTCCTACTGTCAACAGAAAAAGAGATAGTGAGTTTTTATTACTATCTTTATATTGAGTAAAATATTTTATTCAATTTGAATTTAAAATTTGGATTCATCTCAGGTCTTGTTGACCACTGTAAACAGTGGTCAACAACTCTCAAGAACGAACAAAATAAAATTAAATCATTTGGAAGACTTGTGAGTTGCAAGTCTCTCTTTTGTTTGTTTATTTTGTTTATCATTAAAATCTAAAATTTTGTTCTTCAAAATAAAATCAAATTTGTTCTTCAAACTAAAATCACATCCTGTCAAATTGACAAACATCGATCTAAGTTATTAAAAAGAATAAATTGACCAGAAGTCTAATGAAAGAACAATATTTGTTCATATCTTTTTCTTACTAAAATAAATTAATAATTAGGCAGTTTATTTCTATTCTGCCCTTAGGTATTTTTATATTTCATTACTCTTATTTATGTTGTTTTTCTTTTTATTATAACATAAATATTAATGAAATACTATCCTTAGATTGTGTATTCTTTCAACACACACTGATGTTTTAATGAATGTTAAGTATTTATTTCTGTGAAGGTAAGTATGTAAGTATTATTATTATTATTATTATTATTATTATTATTATGGGGAATGTCTAGTTACACTTGGATATTGAATGATGTATTATTTTTCTGATAAATCAGGGGATGATCAGATGGGGGGAAAACCTGAGGAGAGAGCTCCTTATATAGACGAATCGGAGTGAAAACAGGGTACAACAGAACAGGGTGTCAGAATTCATACAGTGCACAGACATGACATCAGTGCTAGTGTATTTTCCTTATCTCCTTCCAGGCATGTGTCTAAGCCCCTGTATTTGATGATGTGACAATGTAATGATGTAAGAGTCTTGTGAAACATTTGTAAGTTGTATTTAAGTCATGTGGTAGTTCCATATGTACAGTAAATGAGGTCACTGCCCCTTATCTATGTAACTGGTATTCTATGTGTTATTGGTTATGTGTTATAAAATCATAGCTATTATTATAAACCATACTATGTAATATTGATTTTATTATTTATTGTGAAATTATTATAAGCACCTTATTTTAGTCTTCTGCCTTGAGTAGCTCTTAAACTAGTGGAGTTATTGATATGGCTTTGGTGAGTGACTAGGGGCAATTTTGGGTGTAGATTCCATTTCTGAAATAAAACCTGAAGAATTACTGCTCCTTCAAGATGAAAATACAAAATTTTTATTGAGTTCACTTTCAAGTACCACATCACTGGTGCCTCAAAATCCCTTCATCAAACGTGGCTTCTCCATTGTACCATCTAATTCCAGTTTCTCAGTCATCAAACAAAATCAAACCTTATTCTTGAAATACTTCTTGGGGCCGAACGGCCCCTTAGCCGCGCGCTCTGACCGTGAGATCACACATGCGTGCAGGCCGCGGGATGCTAAAATTGTCATGGATATTGGATTCTCGGCAGCTGAAGACTTCGCTGTCGGTGGATCCACCCTATCATTTCGTAACCGAGAGGCTCATCACAGACCTCAATCCTCTCATTCCGGTTTCCAACTTTGATCTGATGATGGAAGATTGTCGTATTCATTTCTTCAAAATTATTCCTCTACTCATAAGCCAAGGCTACTTAACTCGGTCAAAATTTGTGTCAAAATTTGTATACCTCTTCTCATTCCTCACTTTCTTTTCTACTTGTCTCCAATTCTTTGTACATTTTATCTTTGTCTCATCAGCCTAGCAGCTTCCTTCTCGCCAGGCAATCCCGCTTTTCTTGGACTTACTATACCTCTTCTGCAATGGCACAAGCTCCACAAGTTGCCGATGCCTCTCGATCTTCAGAACCATCCGAAATATCTACTGCTTCGTTAAACATTGCTTCTCATTCCACCGTTGTTAGGGTCACGGAATCTACAGGAGATGCACTGCCTTTGACAGCCTCACACATCAATCAAACTCAAAATAATTGGATCCCTGATCTTTCCGCCGATATCGTACCACCTTTTGCGATCAGTGAATGCGATTCCGATGAGAGTCCAATGCATGGGGCTCCTGGTACTCTCCACAGTGCTTTGTTTGTGCTTCCCTTTCCAGCGCCAGTTAATGCTCATCGCAGCAAAAATACACCACCCTTTTTGCTGTAGTAAGTTCACCCGCTTTTTGATATCTTCACGTTGCCCTTGCTGATTCAGCCATTGAATTCCTAAGCTCACCACCCCGGGAGATGTATAAAAAACCAGTCAAGAAGGAAAATGGTAAACGACCCAAGGAAAAGGTTCTAAAGAAATTAGTTAGAATTTGGCAACAGGAAGTAGACATGAGTGAGAAAATCAAACGTGGTGAGCTGGAAAACCCCACACGCTTCAAGAAATTACGCTCAGGCTGCGTTCGAGTAAGTTTTTATTTCTTGGTCTTTGGAATATGCCCATATTAACTTTCTAACGATTTTTTCGTTACATTTTACTAGGTTGCCTCCAATATCAACAAGTGGCTGCCAAATAGTTGTATAGAAACCTTAAGTCGCTTACCTCCTCAGCATAAGTTGGGCACAGTGAGTAAAATTTTCTTGTCGGTCACTTTTTTCCAAAACTGACCACTTCAACTTTAGGTTACTCTTATTCATCCTGTCTTCGAGCCAAGCGACGAGGAACCAATCCCTGGAGAACAGGATCGTCCATACGTCCCCTCAAGCGATGAGCTGCGCAATGACATGCGTGTTTTACTTTGTAAAACGCGGAAGCGTATTCTCAAGAGAGCAATACTGTGCATGTCCCTTACGCTTTATCAATGTCTGTCTAGACAATTGACTGACTGTTTCTCCAATTGACTAATTATTTTTATGCAGCTCGGGTATGCTCTTGCCAATCAGCTTGGGGATGTGAGTTGTTTATGCTTCACGCGCCTACCTCTTTCCTTCACTCAACATTCATTATATTATGGTCTTTTTTTTGCAGCGATGTTTTTGCTCCTGTCTTTGCCTTCGAGATTAACGTTACTTATTTCGCTTTCCAAATCTATGGTAAGGATTAACGCATGATACTCCCATCGTCTCTTTATTAAAGAACGTTTTTTTTTGCTACAGGCTTAAAGAAGGCGAAAGCGCTGATTACATTGCCTAAAAAGAAGCATGTGAAGCGAGGCAAGATATTTAAGAAAGACGTGCATCCGCAGGAGCATGCCAACTTGCTAGTCAATAATGTGCCAGCCGATGTGCCCCAAGGCCATCCTCATGACTCTGAAACGCACCAGCAACACTTGTTTGGCACCAAATCTGTACCTTCTCCAGTGTTTGATCCGGTGTTGATCCTCATGTACGACATATGCTCGCGAATGGACTCGATCAGCTTTCCTCCCCGCTTAGATTGCGTGAATTCCAACATTTCTTCCGATACTCCTCCTTCATCATCAGCTAGTCTTCCACCAAACCTCAAACGACCTGGCGCTGCAGTAGTCAAAGATATGATCGAGGCATTCAAGCACGTGCTGCCTGCAGAGGTGGCTGAACGATACTTACTGGACGAAGAACGCGTATCTGAAGACCTGGCTCGGTATATAAAGAAAGCAAGTAAGGAGTACATCGACTCTCTGAGTGGTCGAGCTCACAGGAAAGGTGTCATAAGCAGCGTGAAAATGTGGAGAAAGAAGTCCATTGTGAAGAAAGAGATGGCTGTTATTGCCACGCGAGAAAACAAGGAAGCAAGAAAACATAAGAAACAAGTTTTTAACTAATTGTACTACAAGATTTGATTTTCTCTTTCACCACTCAGAGCGCTTCTCTTTAAGATTAACAGTAGTCTGGCTACAACTTGCCTCCTTCGTGGATTCCTTCTTGTAAAATTTGCTTGCATACTCATTGTATTTGTAATTCTCAGTTTACTGTACATATGTTTGACATACCCAAATGCTAAATCATCATTCATTAATCCAACATAAATAGTGTATATATGATTAGTTTTGCTACATATGTTTCATGCCATGCTGTAGATGACCGTCAGACTTTCACTCATCAAAACGCAGGTGAGATTGTTCAAGACTAATGACAACCTCATCTGTATGTATCATGTAGATGTTCCTCAAGTGGAGTAAAAAGGTGCTCTTGAATTCTTTCAGAGGAAACACGAATGTTGAACAAGCCAGCTAGATGTCATGTCAGTGAGCCTGATTTGATCATCAGCATGATTTTTTCTTTGCTCAACATGCATTCATAAACATTATTTTCGCAAAGGGATCGTGGCTTATTGAAGCAGTTTGGCTATACATAGCTACGCGTGTGCAGATGAATTAAGATTCCTAGATCTAGTTGTAACACTTGTAATTTGGTGAGAAGGAGGCCCAAATCGACTGGAGGTGTATCCACCACGAAATAGAGAAAAACATTGATTTTTTTTTTTCATTTTTTTAAACAAATGACAGATATTATAAAATTAACTGACTTTCAAAATAGTCTTACCAGAATTCTTGTTGCCAAGTAAGCAACCTAGAAGTAAATAGGAAAATAACTTACGAAATTGGTAAAACAACATAGACAACTTTAGAATTAATTAAACCCAAGGGGATCTAAAAATAATAAACCGAGGGAGAAGGCGAAAAAAAAAATAAGAGGATAGAGTACATGTAAGCCAATCAAGTGGACCAAATTCTTTGCACTGGAAACCATTAATGGAGAGTAAGCAAAAAGAAGGAGAGAATAAAACTCAGAACGGGTCCGAAAGTATTACTATCTTTTGAATGAAACTGAGAGTCTCCTTCAACCCAGCAATGACCCATTGGAATCCTAACCAAACCACCTGGCGATTTCTTATATATATTCAGCCGTTGTAGCATGAAATAGAAGAAGTTCAAAACAATGATCAGTTGATATAACAATGGGATCGGGTTGAGGTCAATCAATACAAAAACAAAAGCTGTGTGATTTTTTCTTTCTTTTTTTAAAAATAAATAAATAAACTTACATGAAAAGAAGAAGAGAGGTTCTGGTTCTTGGAATTCAAGACTTGGTTGGTCTTAATTATGTCTCCTTCAAGTCCTAAGATCCGTTTAGTGAGTAAGATATCAGGGTGATTAGGATGCCTTGATTTTGTAAACAGCCCAAACATCAACACTCGATTTGATGAAAAACTTCATAAATATGCTAGAAAAATAAACAAACCAAAAAGTAACAAGATCACCTCGTTTGATATTTTCTGATTTATTGAATAAAAATTTATTTACTAAAACAATGTCTTCCTTCAAACCTGATGAATCTGGATTAAATGTCGGCTATAAATTGCACACATATCATCACTGTGAATAGTCATTAGAAGTTTTTCATTTGGAAAATATGCCTATGGTAAAAAATTGTTTATTGCATATGCTTAAGAAAGGATGATTTTGTTTCACCTGCATTGATCTATAAAGAGCGAAAGATATGTTTATCATTTCTATTTCAAAGAAGAGGTAAAAGCAGAGAAAAACTGACCGGCCAGTAACCCTTACAAATCCTATGGCATGTTCCTATCAAAGACAATTGTCACCCGCGAAAAAATTGCACATGGTAAGATTTCGAGCTTTGAGTGACTAGGGATCAACGAGAAAAATAAGTTTACATGAAAGATGATCAAGATAGGAATCCTGAATTAAGTAATTTCAAAAAAGGGAAATACACGTCAATAAACAGAAGAATAAAACGAAGTTGAAATTTTATTTGGTACGAACCAAGCTAAAAAGTTAAATAATTTTGACTGCAATGGAGCAAAATAATCGGTGGTTTTGGCGTCAAATTGATTTGATCTATGTCGAGAAAATGATCGGTGTTGTAGAGGTTTGGATAGGTGGTGACGAGTGAAGACGATGTTTTGTTTGAAGAGAGTTTTTATCATTTTCAATTATAGTCTAGCTGGGCTCATTTCTATTCCGAGTTTTACATACTTTAGTTTTACATACTTTTACATACTTTGAAAATCTATGTAAAACTATTCCCCCACCAACCCCGGTCGGAAAAATTATATCATATCTCTCAAACCATCATGCATCCAACAATATTGGACCCGTCACTTGAAGATCAACCTGCCACTACCACCAGGAATCCACAAGTTTCACCACTTCATTTCTCTCAAGTCCCGGTTGAGAAACTGCTGAAACAAGCATTATAAATAATCTTATATGCTTCAAGGCATTTTGATCTTCATTGTGATCGGATATTGTTTGGAGTGATGTGGCAAGGTGGTTTGTAATTAAAACTTCCATTCATATGAGTTTGGGTGGTGTGGAGTGATGTTGAAACTTGAGATTATGGGGGATTTATGTCTCCTGTGCCTCATTTAATGTAAAACTAAAGTATGTAAAACTCGGAATAGAAATGAGCCCAGCTTCTGTACCATAGTGTCAACCCCGGACCCAAAAACCCCCAAGCAAAATTTTTATTTTCAAGGGAAAAGCCCTTACTGATCATGTTTCTTTCCCATCTAGCTGTTTGTCTTCTCGTCATCTTTTTCTCATCATGTTCTCTAAGTTGTTTCAAGTCTCTATCCTCTCTATCTTTTTCTTTTCAGTTTTTCTCTGAGTTGTCACAAAAACAATGATTCTTCAAGCAAAGGAACTTGTGGCTTACAAGACTATCTGAGTCAATCACATCGCTCTAACGACAAACCTAGTTGGTGTACTCAACTGACCTAGCAGGTATCTATAACTCAAAAATAAAAATAAAATTAAAAATTAAAATCCTCATAAAAATCACACCCCAAGGATGATAAAAATTTGCTTCTCACCTTAATGCTCAAAGCAAGGGAGCCTCTCAGAATAAGACTACATCGCTGAGGAGATTATGTGTGGCATTCTGCATTGCACACTGTTACCAAGGAGTGAACCTAAACCCTTGAAAAAAATAAAACTACCACCCTCAATAAGGCGAAGAAAATTACCACCTGAATCAGGCAAAGAGAGGATTACTGCCTGAATCAGGCAAAGAAATATAATTCCAATTCCATGGATGAAACTACCGCCCTGGCCAGTACACTGCAACTGTTGACCAGACCAGGGTGAGGTCCATGAGTCCCAAAACGAAGTGAGCATTACCACTTTTGTTTTTACAGCACCTAAAACAGGGCCATGAACTAAAATATAAAAAGAAGAGGAGGGGACAGTTTGCATTGGCCATCATCGAGCAGAATGATCTCTCAGCAATAATTATTTTTCATCTTTGTTCTCTAAATTTGTCTCAAATGTATTTCTCATGTCATACTGTGTTGATCGCGAGTTTTTCTCCATTACCACACTCATTGTGTGTTGTTATTTGCTACACTTGGGTCCTTTCTCAAATAGAGACTTCTCATTTCACCTTTAACTAGATCTTACAATCTTTCTTCACTCAATACTGTTGTATCTTTTAAAACACATCATTAAAAAGTTCTAAACGCACACACAATAATATCTTAGGCAGGCTTTACCACCTTGTTTAGCTTCTCTAAATCTATCAGTTTATCAAAACATCACCAACCGTTTGTTTTTCTATTTTTCAAATCTCTCTGTTTTCTTCTCTCTCTCTCATCTTGATATTATAAAATACGGGTTGTATTTCTTACTGAGTTCCCTTAAGAGATTTACTTTGTTTTCTTTTCATTATCATCTTCAAATCTTACACTTCTTTTAGTTAAAAATATTTTGTGAAATTAAGAATTTATCTTGTCTCAGAAAAATAAAAATAAATTAGAAAGGAAGTGTGACTGTGTTCTGTTGGGGTCATTCTTTACATTATAAATATCTCAAGTTCCATTAATTAGTTAGTTTTGTTAGCCAAAATTCCGTTTTTTCATCTGCAAAGTTCTCCACCTTCTGCTCCACAGTCACAGTCGCCTACCTCTGTTCCGGTATCACCTACTTCACTGTCTTCAATCAAGGAAGCAGAGTGGCATATTCCGGAGGACATTCCTCCTTTCTTGTCTAACAGTCAGACATGATCCCCGGTAGTTACTTCCGCAATCCCTCCATCTGTTCCCAGATCTAGCTCTGTCTGGAATATTACATGCTAACCTCCCCCCACCTTTCCCGTATTCTTCTGACCTTTTCTTGCCGTTCTATCCGACCTCAACATCACTTGCTTTCCCCTTCATCTCTGATGTCTACTCCAGTGGATAATGCAACTCCGTCTTTGATCCCTCTGAAGAGTCTAGTCTAGATCAGATTAACACAAGAGTGGACGCTATCAGGCAAGCATTAGAACGATTGCTCACCCGCATGGAGGTTCCAGGGAAGGTTCCAACTCTGATTCTCAACTCATCTTCCTCGGTTTACCCCTCTCATTTTGCTTTTTGCTCCTTTTCAAATGCTACACCATCTATTCCAGTGCCAACCATTCCGCCCATGAAATTTTCGCAACCAACTCAGGGTTACCGACAAGAACATGCACCAGATGGTACCCCTATGGAGCCAGTTAAATTAGTTGATGTGTGGCTTTCTGGGGATTTGTCCCAGATGAGTTCCTTTCTATGCACTATCTGTGATTTCCTTTATCCGCATGATTCTTTGTTTGTCTCTGAAACTCAAATGATTGTCTGGATATCAAAACATTTTGGATATTTCCCTTCCAAAAAATTTTGTGGTCCATTCCCCCCTTTGAACTGGTATGATTTGTTAATCATCTCTAATGCTCGAGCACAGGTGATTATGGACCCATACGCTGATTTAGATAGGGTACCATTCAAGCATCCAACAATTTGAGAGTGGAATGGTGGAAATCTTTGGTGACAAGTTTTGTCTTGAAAACGCAAGGTAGGCTCTGGCTGTGTGCCAACAAGGGAAGCAAAGTGTCGGGGAGGATAATTCCTGTTATTCTTCTCTTGTTTATCTTGTAGAAAATTTGGAAGACACACAAATAGAGAAGTATGCTGAAGGTTTAAACCCTGAGATTGTTAAAAGAGCCATGTCAATTGAGTGGCTTGGGGCTAATACCCTGGTGAGGAAGATGTGACTTGCCCTGGAAGCAGCTCAGCAATTAGAACATATATCTAGACTGCTGGGAGAAAAATCTTATCAAGTTCAGTCCTATCCTCAATCTCAACAGCAATACCTCAACATTCCTTCTGGCATTTATCAAAACACGCACGCCGCTCGTCCTAGCAATGCAACAACTCTTCCCCAACATTCCAATCAGTCTTTTAATCATGCATTTTTCAGGGTTTGCTTAGGTCAGAGTGTCTGTTGGCGTTGTTTACAGAAAACTAATCCCCCATCTCATACCGGTTTGATGGATTGTTCTAATCTGCAGGCAACTTTCAAAGCCCGGAAATTGTTTTTTGAGAAGTACAAGTCTGTGGTCCCCCATCAAGTCATGCAAGTCTCATTTGGACCTTGACCTTCCAGTGAAAGGATAGCAGGTCCCTGAGATCTGATGGTTGGTGCTCCAACTCATCACTACCCTTTTCTTCAACCATATTCTTCTTCCTTGGCGCCCTCAATGTTCCCGCAATGGTCTTTGTCTGGTGCGCTTGGCACTGAAGGAGGAGAAGCAGGGGATTCAGCCAGTTCAACGGTCCCAGATCAAAACCCCCAACACTTTGGTTTTGATGAAGATTACACCAAGGTTGATGAGGCCGAGGTCTGTACGGTCAAGGTTCAATTAGATTTTTCACAGGCAGGTCGGATTCTCATTCTGGTCACTCTCAAAACTCAAAATAGCTTACCGGTAATCACCAGGGTATTGGTTGATACGGGCTCAATGGCAGATTTTATTAGTGAAGACTTTGTTCTTAAGAATCAACTGTCAACTCGTGAAAGACGGAACCCTATTCAATGTGTGGGGTTTGATGGCAAGGAAGGGGTAGAGGTTCTGGTCCCCAAAGATTGGGGGGGGGGGGGGGTTTTGGTGTCACCTGAATTGGTTCAGTAGATGGTATCTTTGGTCCACCTTGGTTAGACCAACAAACTTGGCAATGTGGTGGTAGTGAGAAGGAGGGACATTGTTTTGTAGGTTCTACTCCGGTTTTTGTGGTGGATTCTGCAATCATCAAGGAGGATCTAGAGGTTAATGTCCAAGATTTCCCACTTCCACCCAAGTTTAAATTGTTTACTAATGTCTTACAACCACAGGATAATTGTACGTTGCCACCTCCCAGATCTATGGATATAGCAATTAATCTGTGTGAGGGGGTGGTTCCCCCATTCGGGAGCCTGTATAATTTTTCCTTGGAAGAAATGTCTCAGCTCAAGGAATATATTGATGAGAATGTGAAGAAAGGCTTTATAACTGTCTCTTCCTCTAGTGCCGCTGCCCCAATTTTATTTGTGAGGAATCCCGGTAAGAAGCCTTGTCCTTGTGTGGATTACCAAGGATTGAACACCATGACAATAAGAGATAGCTAACCTATTCCCATCTTGAGTCAAGTACTTAATCAATTACAGGGTTGTCAGTTTTTTAATAAGATTGACCTTAAAGCAGCATTTAATCCGCTAAGAGTTGCTCCAGGTCATGAGCGGAAGACAGTGTTCCGCACGCCTTGGGGTTTTTTTGAGTGTAAGGTCATGCCTTTTGTGCTGGCCAACAACACTCCAGCATGTTTTCAGCGTTTTATAAAATATGTCTCTGCGAGTTTCTTTACATAAATTGTTTTGTGTATATTGATGATATACTAATTTTTTCTTGTACAAGATCAGAACATACTTCTCATGTCACACAAGTCCTGAAGAAACTTCAAGAACACAAGTTATATGCCTCACTTGAAAAATGTTCTTTCTATTCCAATAATTTCACGTTTTTAGGTTTCCAAATTTTGAAGGATAGCATTCAAATGGAGATAACAAAGCTAAGTACCGTTATTGAATGGCCTTATCCGGTAAATGTAGCTCAAGTCCGTTGTGGTGTGCTATCCCCGTTTTCGTGCCAAAAGCGTATCAAAGCCAAGGGAATGGTCAGGTTATCTCAGTTATTTAGCTGATAGGAGGATAGACATAGGCACTGGATCAAACATACAAGAAAAAGGAGAAGAAACAGTTATAGAATCAAATCAGAAAATATAGGGTTAAGTATGGAAACAGGAATATAGGCAAGAGGGCAAGCTCTACGGTGGTCAAAGATGGAATCAAAAGGAATATATGAATTGGAGGATCAATACTATAAAAAAAGATTCAGGGTTAGTCAAGAAGGTGAAACAATATGGTAAGGCAAAAAATATCTTAAATTCAAGAAAGAAGAAGAAACATTGCAACAAGAAAACTCACGGGGGGCTAACGTGGAATTAGGGCATATAACCATTCATATGAGAGAGAAACAAGGCAGGATTAATTTGGTTCAAAAATTATTGAAATCCGTCAAGAATTGGCTGAGATACATTAGATCAAAGATTTTAGGAGGAGAAGAGTAGTAATGGACAAGTGTGAATATGTTTCAACATCGAATTACTCAAGGAGGATAAGCACATAGATTAGTGAAAGTAGGTATCATTTGGAAGATCAAGAGCACACGATTTTAATGAGCCAACAATTTTTGATTTTCCTTGAGAAACAAAGGAGCTGGAGCATTTTGGAGTTAAGGTGGTCTAAAAAGTACAGATTTGGATTAGGATCAGTGGACAACATGTAGGCATGAACTTTTCAATTGGGAGGCACATATTTCAAAAAAGCGAATTTTATGTGGTAAAAATAAGTACAAATAAATTAATACAAACAGTCACACAGAAATCACTGAGCAACAAATACAAACACAGCAATTTACACAAACAACAAACAATGCACATGATCAGATGATGTAATAGGTCACATGAATTCAGTTTTGCAGGGAAAAATAATTTTCCCTGGAGCTAAAATCTCTCAATTCTGTCTATATAAGGAGCTCACTTTTCTACTTCTTCCCCCCAGTCAATCTAGGGACATCTATTCCTCTACCCCCATCTCAATCTTACCCTTACAACTATCTATTCTTAAAACCCCCTTATAAATTCTTTAGTATTACTAGTAGGGTTACTAGTATTGCTATACCATCTCTTCATTGGTTGAGTTATAGAGAGGATTGACTCACTCCCTCTCCTCCCCCTCTCTAACAAGAGTTGTATTGTCATTTATTATTATTATTAGTGGTTATTGTCAAGCAGCAGTAGTAGTTAAAGTCAATTTATATTATTAGTTAAAGTCAATTCATATTATTAGTTAAAGTCAATTCATATTAACATCAACATCAACATCAACATCAAAATCAACATCAACATCAACATCAACATCAACATCAACATCAACATCAACATCAACATCAACATCAACATCAACATCAACATCAACATCAACATCAACATCAACATCAACATCACCATCATCATCATCATAAACATCATAAACATTAACAAAGAAGAATATTAGTAGTAGTAGTAGTAGTAGTAGTAGTAGTAGTAGTAGTAGTAGTAGTAGTAGCAGTAGTAGCAGTAGTAGTAGTAGTAGTAGTAGTAGTAGTAGTAGTAGTAGTAGTAGTATTAGTAGTAGTAGTAGTAGTAGTAGTAGTAGTATTAGTAGTAGTAGTAGTATCAGTAGTAGTATTTAAAGGGATAGTAAGTTTAGGTTTAGTTTGTTATTTATTTTGATCTAGGACTGATAAGGACTTCTATATAGTCTTAAAAGTTGTAATCGCCACAAATTTTCTTTATTTTTGTTTTGATTGCGTACTTCTTTGACATTGTATAGTATTTATAGGGGCAGGTCTTTCAAACCACCTGTAGCTGTAGTAGTGTTTCATTTTCTCTACTTCAAACTATTTCCCCCTCAGGTACTGCCTAACTACTTTGTCCCACATACCTAGGAGTGCTCTACACCATTGGTTCCTAGGGTTTACAAACTTTTATTGAAAATTCATCAGTTGTTTCTCCAAAGTGGTGGCGCCTCTGACAAGATTAACCAAGGAAGGACTGGATTTTTCCAAATTGTTGGATACGGTGGAGTGTCATGATTCCTTTTTCTGTTTAAAAACCTGTTTTAAATGTGCTCCTCTTCTCCAACATTTTGATTTCACAAAGCCTTGGGTTGTTTTTGTGGATAGCTCCAAATATGCTTGATCAGCTGTTTTGTGCCAACCCGATGGCAAGGGTAATTTGCGACCTGTTTCTTTTCTTTCCCATCAACTAACTACCCGAGAATCTGTCTGGCAGGTACATGATCAGGAACTGTATGCCATTGTTTTGGCTTTTGAAGAGTGGCGGGCCTGGTTAATTGACAACTGTGAACCAGTGGTGATCATGTCCAATCATGACAACCTTTGGTACTTTATGACTAATCAACGACTTTCTGATTGTCAATCACAATGGGTGGCCTTCTTAGTTTCTTTTCTGTCAGGTTTTGAGATAAAATACTTATCCAAAACAACCTACAAATAATAAAAAATTAAATATTAACATCAGAAATATTGAATATATTTTTTATTATAAGGAATTCATGAAAAATTATTACATTTCCTGAATTCTCATCAAAATCTACCCTAGGTCACTCTGCGGAGCCACCCATGAATTCTAAACCCTTCTTGATGTAATAAGCCCACAAGAATAATTATTACACAAAGCAAAAATAATTATTAAACAACCTTTAATTCTGCTTTTTAAAAAAAAAAATTCAATGATTTCCCTAACTTACATTCCCCTAAGGGAATTGTGGGGGATTTTGAGCTAGAGCCCCTCACATTGGCAAGGATTTCACAACGCTGAAGTTCAGAATAGGCACAATGGCAGTTCTTAAATAGAAAAATAGCGATTTTTTTTTTTCTGCTGGGCATTCCAACCAATGCATTGAAACATCGTAAATGTTTCACTCCTCTGAAAAAGGGTTGCTGCAAACGGCGGCTTTTGCATACACCCTAGATCCATTCCAACCAGGGTTGCGGAAAAATTCTGTACATGTGTCTTGAACTAGCCATTTGCTCCAGTCTCACATCGAAGAATACAACATTACTACATTCTACACCTTTTCAGCCAGGATGAAATCATTTTCTTTCCATAAATTTTTGTTTCAGGCTTGGTTTAGTCAACTGTACACAATGTGATACCAATCACCCTCCCTTGAGACCAATTACTATGTTGTGGGCTGTCAATGCGTCAATGGTGTGTTGTTTCTCCCGCTCCTTGCTTCTGATAACCATTGCGTCAATCTATACTACTTCTTCTCTTGGGCCACAATCAAATATTTGTCACACGAATTCAGAATTTGCAATGTACGATGGAACATGATTGGTCCCTGAAGTCGGCCAGATTTCCCATAAAACTCCATAACGTCGGTGTCCTCATCAACCCTGGCCCATCCC
>KN361769.1:879-16805 GCA_000785685.1 Uromyces viciae-fabae
AGGAATAGTACAAAGAGAGCATTATCCTCTTTGGTTTCATATCCAAGCCTGACAATTGGGGGCCTGACCGTGTTTTTTTACCTTGAGACACTTCTTTTCTCATACAAGAAAAGCTATAAAAATTTAAAACTGATTTAAGAATTGCTTCTAATAATTTTAGAATCATTCAATAAAACCTATAAAAAAAATATATCTTTTTTTATATATCCTTTTAAATCAAAATTACTAGTAAGTTACAAATAATCATTATAAACCAATAAAAAAAATAATATTATAATTATAAAATTCATTAAAAATATTATTTTTCTATTTTATTTTTTATTTTTTAGTGTCTTCCAACGTTGCTGATAACTCTGAAGTCCTCACCTTAGAGCACTTACAACAACTAGATCAACCAACAGTACCAGCAGCCACAGTTCCTGGCACTAGACTTGGAAGTCCATTTGCTCCCAATCAACGTGCTCAAAGTGTTCCTGTGGATAATATTATTGGTAAATTAACTGCTTTAGAATTTCACCACAAGAAGAAGAGTCTGACAATGACGACGATGATGACATGTTTCAATCTACTCTCACCATGGCCCCAGATAGTCATGAATTGTTGCCTTCTTCTATTGCACCCGCAGCTTCAAGTTTGGAATCGACTTCTCGTCCAAAGCCTGGATGGGACTGGCAACTTCGCGGCAAACAACCTAAAGACATCAACTTAGAGATTGATCCATCCCAGATTATCACCAAAAAGCGAAGGGTCAATCTCGTTCGATCTTTTGTAAATACACAACCATGGTATGAGTTTCATCATGCTCTGGCTCTGTTGCCATCAGTCTCTCCTCTGGACAAGACTCCCAAAACATACAAGCAAGCGATGATGGCTCCTGATTGCCAAGAATTGGAGGATGCCATTGCACTTGAACTGGAAGCGATGGAGCGTTTGGGTGTATGGGAAGTAGTCCCGATACCGACTGGGGCAACTCTTCTCGGTACTGTCTGGGTCTTTCGTCGAAAATTCAACGCCGATGGTGAGCTTGTGAAGTACAAGGCCCGGCTCTGTGCTCAAGGTAGTGCTCAGGTCAAGGGTCTATTCAAGAAAAATCCATCCATTCCATCCTTCAAGAATTTGACATCGCCAATCCAAAGCATGCTACCATGCCTCTTCCGGCGAATTGGAAGCAAATCAAAATGGATCCATCCTCAATTCCTGAGAAAGCTCCTTTCAATTAGAGAAGAGTCATTGGTCTTCTGCAGTATTGAGTTCAATGCACAAGACCTGACCTGGCGTTTGGTGTTGGTTTCCTAGCTCAATTTCTCGATGATCCAAAACAATCTCACTAATCAGCAGCAAAACATGTCTTAAAGTATTTTTTCAGAATAAAAGATTATACTCTAACCCTAGGTCAAAATGATTTGAATCAACATCAAAATGAAATCTTAGGCCTCTCTGACTCAGACTGGAATGGGTCAAGAAGCTGGAACTCTTATTCTGGCTTGATCATCTATTTTCATGGGACCATCGGGTGGCGTAGTCACAAAAAAAATGTAGTAGCGCTGTCATCTGCTGGAGGAGAGTACATAGCACTCACTGAATGTTCTCAAGACCTCCTTTGGTGTGCCAATGTCATAGAGGAAATCACTCATACTCATCCAAGGTCAACCCTCTATACCAACAATCAAAGTTCTATGGCTATTAAATCTAACCCTATTTATCACCATTAGAGTCGTCACATGCACTTTTGATATCACTTCATGTTAAAATTTGGGGAAAAACCCATGAAACCTGTTGCATTCACTTCAAAATGGGAAACCCCTGGCACATCAAACCTAGTTTATCCAATCTTGTTTGTCAATATCACTCGATGTACCGGAATAAAATCACTCTCATCTAGATCATTAAATCTCAGGAAACCTCACTTGGAGAAATCTTTTTCCTCTTCAACGGTGTAAAACGATTTCCCCCGCTTGCTTCAAATTCCTGAATTGGTGAGGAAAGAACCCATACAGTTCTTTTCAGTTCAATATTTAATTAAGTTAGAAATTCTCTTCAGCTAGAAAACTCAGCAAC
Organism: Uromyces viciae-fabae; assembly: GCA_000785685.1. NCBI lineage: Eukaryota > Fungi > Basidiomycota > Pucciniomycetes > Pucciniales > Pucciniaceae > Uromyces > Uromyces viciae-fabae. The sequence continues at coordinate 2,938 of KN361769.1, forward strand.
AATTCAGACCTGAAGGCTTCAACAATCAATATTTAACATTTGGATACTTGTATGAATTTGTTCTTCCTTACTTATTTCTTTTTTCTTTCTCTTCCTTAAAAATAACTGTTCCAATTTTTCCCATTTTTTTCTATTTTTTAATTCTTTCTTTTTCTAAAATCTTGAAAAATAAAAATCCTTTCTCCCTTCTTCTAAAATATCTCATCATAAAAAATATCTTCTTCATTATTCTTAAAAAATCTTCAAGTAAAATACTTGCTTCATTGTGGTATGAGTTTTTATCTCTTTTTTGTTTTCTCAGACTTTTATTGTTTTTTATTATTCTTTTGTTTTTCTCAGTTTTGGATTTTTGGTTATAGCAATATTAGCTTCTAATTTTAACACTTCATTCGGGACCATATAAACTCTAAAAGCATAACTCTCCAATATCAACCATCTGATGAAATGATTGCTGATCTTTTGACTAAAAATTTAACAGAGGGAAAAACCAAGCAACATGCTATCAAACTCATGGGCCAGACTCCAGGCTATAAAAAACAATCAAAAGTGAGGGGATATGTGGGAATTAAAATAGTTTTCATTTATTTCTTTTATTTCTCTACCTGTGAAACCCATTTTACATGTCATTCACCATTGTACTCAAGGTTGTTTTTCTATTTTAATATTTCTCTCACCCTGTTACTTTCTCAACTATCCGTCCAGGTTTGAATCCTCTTCACCAGGGGAGGTTTCAGGTCACTCTCATTCAAGTGCCATACCTTAATATTTGTATTGATGTCTTCTGGAACTCTTTACTGGTGTTGTTATTGAAAGTATCTTGAACCAATGATGGTATCAATCTGAAATCATCATGAAAAGCACTTGATCAATTACTCAACTATTATTGATATATACCTGAAGATTTTGGTGAATTTTTGGCAATGATTCTGGAAAGGATTCAGAATAATCATCCAAATCAATTACATGGAAATCTGTGGTCTTCCCAGTGTTGATTTTTTGACTGAAAAAGATTGAAGAATTGGGAGAAAAATTAACACAAATAGCTGAATGCTTTGCTGACTGGGCTAAAGCAACAACTATAAGGTATTTTTATAAAAAAAGGGGACAAGTATCAGAGACACTTGGACTGATTCAAGAAATAGAAGAAGAAGTTTTGGAATCAATAGTTTTTATTTCAATGTTTATAATACTAAACTTATAGTATTTACAAATTGAATATATTCAATATGATTCCAACAGACTACTATTTTACTTCAACTAGAAGACTACTTTTACTTCAATAAGAAGGACTACTTTTACTTCAACTAGAAGACTACTTTTACCTCAATAAGAAGGACTACTTTTACTTGAACATAGAAGAACTAATTTTACTCCAACATAGAAGGACTACTTTTTACTTCAACTAGAAGAACTTTGGATGAGAAACTATCTCATAACTTACTAGACTATTTTATGTAACTAACATAATATATAACTGGTTTAACTTCAATATGCTACTTAGCATATCACTAGACTGGAATTTAAGACTAACTAAGGTAAAGACTTGAGCATTATAATTTGAACAGGTGAAAGTCATGATTATGAGACTGGAATTTCAACACCCAGAACCATATTTTTAATCACCTGCAACTCCTAGTCTAAAAGTATGTACTGACAACCCACTAAAAATCATGAAGGGTTTGAGAGAAAAACAATATAAGTAGCCAAGGGGATCTTGGTCCTCCATATGTTTCTCTTTCATACAGCTTTTCAAAACATGAATCAACCAAATTGAGGCTGAGAAATTCTGGAGGTTGGTTGGCTGTGATGGGTGAGAGGGTGCCATTTGATGTGAATATTAGTGGCATCCTCCTAATTACACAATTCGAAACCTTTTGTCATCAAAATTCAAGAGCTCAAAATATTTCTCCTTGTCACACATGCTAAATTTGAGTTTTTTTTCCTTACTATGCCTGCTGTTTTTAACAGGTTATGAGATTGAACAACAATCCATTTAACCTAAAAAATTATATAGGGGGTGTCAAAAAACCCCATTTCAAACCAGCCATTTTTTTTTGAAATAACCCACTTATTTGGCACAGGGGGTGTCAAATATATCAAAAAAATTTATATTTCAAAATATCTAAAATCCAAAAGTCAACATAAAAATCTGCAATCATAAATTCAAATTAGCCCTCAAAAATTTATGTCACCTTCCTACAACATTTCTTCAAGCTCAATTGTTGCTTCAATTTGAAATATATCAACAAGTAAATTTATCTTCCTTCTCAACCAAACCAAAACAAAATTACATATCAATCTCAATGTCAAACAAAGGTTGGAACAATTTCCTTCCATTTCTCATAATTATCCATCACTCATCAAAAAAATTAGCCATTAAAATTAGTGATGCAATTTGATTCCCCCAGTACCAAATGCGTGCAGGTAATATGTGTTGCGTGGTAATTTCCCCCAGTACCAAATGCGTGCAGGTAATATGTGTTGCGTGGTAATTTCCCCAAGTATGATTTTTTTGCAAAAATAGAAAAAAAAAATTAAAATAAGAAAAACTTACAATCAAAGTGTATAATCATAAACAGAGCCAATTAATTGCTGGTGTGAATCTCAAAGAAGGAAAAGTACATAAAAATGAGTTATATTACATTGCAAAACAAAACAACAAGAAAATAAAACAAAAATAAATAGAAAATACTATAAAAAAATAGTATTAAAAAAAAAAAAAAAAAAAAAATTAAAAAAAAAAAAAAAAAAAAATTTTTTTTTTTTTAATTTTTGATCCAACCAGATTTTTTCTGATGAGTTAAATTTTTAGCTTGTAATAAAATTTATAATGGCTCTCCGACGGACCAATCGATCCTTGTAGAGCCAACCGAGCAATCGGTTGGCCCAAGAAGGGACCAATCAGCCCTTGTAGAGCCAACCAACCGCTTGGTTGGCTCTAAAAGGGCTGATTGACCCATGTAGAGCCAGCTGATCGCTTGGCTGGCTCTGCAGGTGCTGATCGACCTTTTTAGGGTCAATCAGCCCCATTGAGGGCCAATGGGTAGCAGGGAGGTAACGATACCTGCTACCCTGGATGGTAGAAAAAAAAACAGGGCAGCAGGGATGGGAAAAAAAAAATTAAAGAAACAATGAAAAAAAAAAACATCGAGTGAGAACAAAAAAGATGATGAGCATACCTGAGGTTTGAATACAATTAATTTAGAACAACCAGACAAGTGAGTTTGATTTAGACCAATGAGACGAGTGAGTTTGATTTAGACCAATCAGACGAGTGAGTTTGATTTAGACCAATCAGACGAGTCTGTTTGATTTAGACCAATGAGACGAGTGGGTTGATCTGCAAGAAAAAAAAAATTAGTTTGGTTTGTCTTTTTAAGAAAATATGATTTAAAAAAAAATTACAGTGTTGAGGAGGATTGAATTTGTTGAGGAGTTGAGTTGATATTGATTGGTGAATTGAGTTATGTCAACTGTGTGATGTTGTCGAGTAATTTGGTAGTTGAGGAGAGACAGATGTGGTGTGATGGGTGAGGATTATTTCAAAAAAACCCACTTATTTTGAAATGTCTGGTTTGGCTCAAAATACGATGTTTTTATGAAAAACTGCATTTCAAAAAAGACCTCAGTTGGGTCAAGATTTTTTGAAAAACTCAAAATTAAAAAGTCGTGTTTGATCCAAAAAAAAGGTCGTGTTTGTAATGTCAGGTTTGGTGATATTTGACACCCCCTATTATTATTATTTTAAAAATTATAATTACCATTTTCTTTATCATTATCATTACAAAGATTAATTAAATAAATAAAAAATATTCATATTTTTCTTTATAATTATTATTATGAAAATATTATTTTATATACTTGAATTCTTATTCCAATTTTAATATATGTTGCTCACCAACTCATATTTAAAAATATATTTATTTTATGAATTAAAAATAAAATCATTAAAATAAAATAAAAATATATTGAAAAATATTTTTTTGCATCCATAACATAAAATTATATTCTATGGATGCTCCATACTTCCAGAAGCTCAGAAATATTGTTTATGGAGGCGTGGAGTGTAAATTTTAGGACACCGTCTATTACCTAAAATATTATCTGGGACACCTTGATCAAAACCAAACTCGAATCCATGTAAAACATCTCCATATTTTTCTAATAAATTTGCATCTGATAATGCACTCTTCCATTCATTAATATTCATTTCACACCTAATATTTTATTTCCAGTCTGTTGGTAATGGAAAATCTCCAATCTTGATTAAATCAATTGTTGAAGAATCCACTTTCTTCTCAACATTGCACAAGGAAATGTCTTTTGGTTTGATGATATACTACTGAATCTAAAATAAGGTTGATGCTGAAGGTGTCAGCAAAGCACGACATGTTGATCCCCCCGCGGCCACTGAAGAAACCAATGATGCTTGATGACCTACTGTTTTTAACAAAAACACTTTCAGGTGGGTCGGCGGAGGAGCTTGCCCTCAGAGACCTCACTTTGGTAGCTTTTTGGAGAATGGCCAGGACAGTGGAACTCACTTACCAGAAACACGATGGATAACCACCACCCAAAGTAGGGATAAGAGTGGAAGATGTGAAAAAGTACCCCAACCTCACCACATTACTTTTGTATGACACCAAGACAGACAAACCAGGTGCTCCACAACTGAGAAAACTCAGAAGATTAAACTCCATCCTATTTCCCGTAGCACTGGTGGACAGAAGGCTTGCAACAACTATGTCTCCTTCAAAAGAGGTTTTTGCATACAACCAAGGCAAGTCAAGGTTGAATTTGACAAAACGGAGAGTCAAAAACCTCTTGAACGGCCTCTGGGGAAAGAAAGGAGCCTTAACCGGGCACTCTTTCCGGGTAGGGGGATCATCCTTGCGGATCACATCAGGATTATTGGTAGATGAGTTAAAATCATGAGGCAGATGGACCTCAAGTTGTTACTCTCTATAAGTTCGGACTTACACAGAAGAACAAAAAGAGACCACAAAGAAAATATTGTGGAGTCTTAGTAAAACCTAGAACATAAGCCCAAGTGGCAATACCCTTTTTTAATGAACCACATCTTGGTTTTGGATCCTGGAATAACATGTATTTTATTTCATTTGTAGGTGGTAATCAAGATTTGCTTGGAAATCCCACATGAGGAGAGGGTGCGCCAGGCTCAGGATCCTGTGGGATCTGACTTCCGGGCTCTGGCACACATTTGCAGTCACATACTGCCGGGCAGTCCCCTCCCTGCTTGAGTTTGGGCTAGGCCCCCCTACCCTCATACAACCAACTTGAGCCCCCCCAACGGGCTGGGTTGGTTGACTGTGACAAACCAAATGGTCATCTGTGAACCTTCTTGGTTTTTCCCACACTGAGTGTGATGCCACACTGGTTGCTCCGGATGGATTTCTGTTTAAACAATTCCATAAAATTTTCAATTCCTTTCCAAACGGTTCAACAACTCAATTTCAGTTCATTCAATCACTCATCTTCAACAAGATCAAGATATTTAGTGCACTCATTCAGGAGGAGCTAGGAACGGTGTCTGGGCAGGTAATGCCAACAAAATTTTCCTAAAGAATAAAAAAATTAAAAATAACTAACTAACTATTTCTGTTTCAGTTTCATTTTTATCTTCCTTGTTATCAAGAATAAAAAAAGAATCCTCAGGTAACTTAAAAAATTCCTTCAAAAATCATTTTTTTCAATAAAATTCTTACCTAAATTTTTTCTCAGTTGTTTACCTCTATTAAGTTGTGGTTTCATCTCATTGCTGCAATAAAAGAAATCATAACCAATATCTCTTAGGCATACAGTTACAGAGTAAATCCGGTCAAAAGACCCTTTGCTGTAAAAACCTTGGAATGTATTGATGGATGGTTTGGTTCTGAAAAATTCATGAGAGGAGTTAAGGGAAAAATATATAGGAATTGGAAGAAAAATCTTGACTGATTTGGAAATGCATGACGATGTGTCGGTTTTAAGCCACCATAATTGTACTAAATAATTTGGCTAGGGGGCTAGAGCCCGTTTGCACTCCCTGTGAGGCGAATTGAAGAGGGGGCTGGGTCCTGTTTGAACTCTCTGTGAGGCTCAAAATGAATCAGGGTATAACAACGGACCTGCTTCCGCAGGGGAGGCATACATGCCCATTACAAGATTTATCTATTCAAGGACTGGATTTTTGGTCTGATGATCACCAGGAGATAAAACTCACCACCATTATGGTGTGATTTGTCTCCTAAATTATCATAACTGAAGAAAGGCTACCAGCTACGCTCTTTGAATGCAAACCTTAAAAAATATACGCAGGTAATGCATGGTGATGAGCAAAGACTGATTGCCAAATGAAGACACACGTGACTCGCGACGGGGATAAGTTCAATGTTGGTTTGACAGTTGACTTTTTATTTGAAGAAGGAAGGCTTAATTAGCTGTGCGATTACGTGTATGAGTGCACTATTTACAAAACAGATAAAGAATGTAACAAGCCCAAAAGGTAATATGTGCTTAGGTAGGAGGACAAAAACGAGAGACATCTTGAACCAAAACAAAAAAAATGCAACAGTTTCGTAGGTGGAAGAGGAGAGGTGCTGGATGAAATGTGAGGACAGGAGCGGTAAAGGGAGCCCTTTTGATCTTTGGGAGCGCCGTGCTACAGGGAATTCGAAGGCATGGCCGAAGAGGTGATGAGGAATTATGCGTTGGGGAGATCTTTCTCATTGTAGCACTCTGAGCAAGCTGTAGTTGCCCAGATGAAATTTATATCAGAAAGAAAGAAGTCAGATCAAGGTGAGACTACTGGTTGCGAGGGAAATTAGTTACTAACAGGTGCTTCCAGTGCATGATTCGCAACTGAACTGCTCAGTTTCCGTGTTTGAACAAACTAGAAAAGAGGAAAATTCAGCAAAGGTTTGAAGAATGAGCTTCACATGGACGTGACTAACTGAATGGTGTAACAGTGTTGGTTTTGTTGAAAAAGTAGGTGCTGGTACAACTCAGTTGAGCTACAATTGCGGGGTCAATTTTTACTTGAGGTCCGTCACCGACGGGGGTGAATTTGTGGCAAGTGGAACAACCTATGATGGGTGTGAACCGTTAGTTAATCTGGAAGGTTAGCCAAAGGAAATGGGATGTGCTTACTGGGATAGATAGTACTACAAGTGCTAGTTTTGCAAAGGGCGTTGATGTCAGCATTTTGGCAGATGGCAGCTTCCTTTGCAGTTGAGACTGTGAAGAGAAAGGAATTGCTCAGTGTTGTGTCGGGGTATGAGATTCACGGAAAGATTTTACGAACGTGAGGTAGTGTTGACTGGATTGCTTTGAGATTGTTGCTCCATTTGAGCCAAGTCGAGCTCCGAAAAGGTAAAGAACGTATTGGTACATTGAACCGCAATGGGTGGTGGTAGGGTGGGCTCAGCTGCAAAAAAGCCGGTTGGAATTCAATTTAGGACACTCCGTGTGAAACTAATAAGAACTAACTCTTTGAAGGGTCAGCGGCATTGCCGTTGTTACCGGTGCCGGTGTTGGGGGTGGTGCTAGGTGGAGTTGTAGCAGGAGGGGTAGGGTTGGCGGGAGTGGCTGGGGGAGCGTCGGCCATGACGCGGGAGATGAAGAAAAGGGCTGAGAGAAAGCTGATTTGCATTTTGGATAATTAGTAAGGCTGATGTAGACGGTGGTTATGAAGGAGTGTTTAGGTGGTCGGTTGAGATCACTAGTGCTGTAAAGGATTGTGGGAGGATGGGGAGACTCCAGACAACAGCAACTGTGGTTTTATACTCAAAGGCGTCCAGCTCAAGTCATCAAGTGTGCATGGAGCACGGAATCTGTAAGAAATCCGTACGCCGCCCTAGGTCAAACAATGGCCATCAATGAGAATTATCTTACTTTGAAACACTTCCCTCCAGCCAGGGATTCGTAGGTGATACTCGAAACAGCGACCAGGCAATGATCCATGGCGATGCTGTGGGATTCTACGCTCATGTAACAGATACTGTCAGGGTTTAGATTCGTTTCTGGAAGCTATCCAGTGGCGTAGGATCTATTTTCAAACAGCACATCCAACCTTCCCGGCCGGGACCCCGGGCCCAGCGAATTGCGATCAAAATTCCAAGTCTCGCTCGTAGCCTTGAGTTGAGGGTGATGTCTCCATTGAGTGAGGCTAGTAACGAAGCGTCTCAGAATGCTACATACTATGACACAACAAATTATTGGTGCTGCTTGTGTGATGCCTTGTCTTGTACAATTACTCAAACTTGACAATGCCCGAATGTAGTGGAATTTGGCTTTTATTTAATGTATCTTGTCATGTATTGGATAAATAACGCACACATATAGACGGATGGGGAAAAAAGAAAGTAACATTCTTGAGGGTAAGAGAAAATGTTGAGTGGAGAACCCTGTTCAAATTTTTTTTCGGTTGTATCAGTCATCATCACAAAAAAAAAAGACTTGCATTAATGTAAGCTTTTTTGAGTTTTATGAATTAACTTTTTTGGAATTTTATCCACTTGGTTAATAAAAGGAACAAAAAGGTGCCCATAAAATTTACAGAAATAATGTTCCAGAACAGCAAACAGATTTAGACATTCGTGCAAAGAACCAAAACCAAATATAAAAAACACGATAACATCGGAAAGCACCGGTCATGACAGATTTAAATTCAATCAACTTTTAATCAAAATAGCGAGCTTCACAATTGGATAAGTTGCTGAGGGTCCGCGAAAATGTCCGTGTTTGCTGGTGCTCTTAAATTTAGGCTAGATTTGCCAATGTGCCTTATTGCGTACTCTTTAGTCTTCAAACTATATAGCTTATGATTTGTTTTATTAATTTAGGGTTATTTTTTTCCTTTTTTTTCGATGTCATCAAGAACCATATACAAGATTAAAAAAAAGAAAAGTAGATAATGAGACAGTTACAATAAAACGCCACCAGTGGATTTGTGAGTACATATTTAAATAAGTTAGACAATTCCAAGAAAACAAGAAAAAATTGAATTCTCAGGATACACTTTCGTGGAATTTGAGGTATAAAGATATTGTTATGATAGATTGACAAAGAAAAAAAAGGGCAGCCAGAGTGACACATTAGAGACTAACTTCTGCTCGACAAGTAGGACATTTGGTTTGTCTCGTAAACCAAGCCTAAGAAAATAAAACGAAAACAGAAAACAAAACAAAACAAAAAATGAGACATTAGATCGATTCATTCTTTTGGTTATAAAAATAAAAGATAATTTGAATGAGGATACACACCAATAGACAATGCCGGTGAAAGCAATGCATTGGATGACACTCCAGCCGAATAATATTAGATCCAGGCACATAATCATCCAAACAAATGGGGCATGAAGCTGGTCCCTCTTCTGCTTCAGAACCAGAGTAATTAATTCTTTGCTGAAAATTGAGATTGTGTCGAATTCCTCTAGGAATGCAGTGAAAAACATCGTGTCCTTCTTTCAAAAGTTGTAACATTTTATTATAAATCGTAGCGCAGTATTTTTCAACACGTCGTAGATTTCTTTCATCACCAATGCGCGGTCGTGGGGAAGAATGGTACCAGAAGGCGAAATCAATAGTGTAGCGCTCTAAGTAGATCACCTCTCCAGTCATATCGGTTTCGTATGTTGCGTAGGCCCGATAAACGCCATCCTCATTCCGCTCATATTTAACGAGTGCAGGAGGCGGAGAAGAAAGGAATTCGAATTCTTTATACGCCTGTCTGTATCTCACAATAGTCGGCGGAGATTGCCTCAGAATTTCAAACTGATCAACAGGGATGGTGGGAGTTTGAAGGGAGGTGGAGGTGGAGGGAGACGAAGATGGTATAGCACGAGAGTGATTAGAATCCATCGCGTCACTCGTTCTGTTAGGTTAAGGCGCTGCCTGTTCCTTGCTAGTGCTATGCTGATGCAGGAGGAAGAATTGGGACTTTGATCCGGAAGTGTGGGGCCTTGATGAGAATACTAAGCCATGGGTCATCCTTGCCAGCTTATATGTCCTCCAGAAAATCGTCGGAGTTTCAAGTTTCGTAATGGTGATGATACTATAGTTACTCTCAGCATATCATAGAGCTTTCAGATGGCATTTAGGAGGAAGTGTACCGGTAGCGCAGTTTTCAGCTCGGGAGGCTAAACATGGAACTCAGATCTGTTATTTGAGCAGCTTCAGTTGAGCAACCGTCTATTTCAACAACAACATCATTTTTCGTTTTAGCGATCTGCTCTGGACGGCTCATCAGACAAACACCCGCCAGGTGGCGAGTTGCTTCGGTGCCTACATTTGATTTACCACGTGAAGAATGCCAAAACTTTTCTTATTAAGAAAACACCTTTCATGGCTCGTCAAATTGAATCCATAATGGCAAAACAGGTAGTCATCTTGACTGCCATTGACACGAAGGAAACGCCAATCCAAAGGGAAAGGAAGATCAGCAGGTTATACCAAACAAGGCCGCAAGAGGGTCGCTTTTGATCAGCCCAAGGAGTATCAAAGGGGACTCAAACTTCAATGCAAGTGAGTTTGAAGGGACTAAGCTGTTTCTAAGATCAAGCGTATAGCTGATCACTCCATTAGCATGCAAGTTGATAAGTTTTCAAGCGTAAATATGTAATAAGCAACATGCTTCGCGTGTAAGAAGTTCTTCATCTGATTCACAAAGACATAAATACAGAGGATCTTTCAATTATCTCCAAGTCTATATTAAATATACATACATGCCATTCTAGAGGATTCATAAAGATATGTAATAATTATAATTGGAAAAGTTGATTGAGGAGAAGAAAAGATTTAATGATATCACAGAGAATAGGATGCATTTATTGTAACAAACACGAGAGAGAATTTCACTGGGTGCAGTCAAATCTGATGATTGAATAATAATAAGGCAGAAACAATCATAATTTCAAGAGATGAATATGTATAATTCTAGCTTATAATAATCCTTTGGAAAATGAACTAGCAATATAAGAAACTAGAAACATCAAAACAAGAGCAGTGTAAAAAAAAATTAGGTCAGTCTCATTAAATTTATAGAACATTAAAAGCAAGAAAGTAAATCGTAAAAATAAAGATTAAGCAACTGACAAGGATCATCAGATTCCCTGACCTCATCAACGAAAAAGTGATGTTCTTCAAACCTAGCGGAATCATTCTTAAGAGTATCATGATCAGGAGACTCATTATTTATAAATGTTTTATTTCGTTTGATTACATTCATCATTTCAATAATCGCCTGGTTATGGTTAGTGCCAGTTTTAGGGTCATTGCATTTTAAACAGAATTCTTGATCTCCTAAACACCTATTGAGTTGAAGTTTTTGAAAAAGGATTAGCTCCTCCACAAAATGATGAACAATATTTGGTTTGAATCTGAAAAATCAAAACTAACCGCTGATGGTACGAATGTTGACACATGAAATGAATTACCGGTAGATCAAGTGCGCTTAAACAACTTGAACATTTATTATTCACATTGAAGATTTTTGGTTTATCCATCAAATCTTGAATTTCGGATCGCTTTTTTGAAATTTCTTGTCGGTATGACTTAATTAACTCGACATCCTTAGAAAATCAAAATACAATAATCACTTAACAAAAACGTAAAATCGATCAAACCTAAACCTTAATACTCACAGAATTCATTTGATCTTTTTGGTTCACAACTTGATTTAGCAAATACTTTTTGACAGTTCCAATGGAGGCAGCGGAACCTGATTTGGATAAAATTTCAATGACTTCAATAGGAGAAAGGATTTTTCTTGTTTCAATATCAAGTAAAACCTTTTGCAAGCTGTTCTCTTGTTCTTGTGAATTGGTCGTATTTTGATTATCATCACAATTTAAATCAATTATTTGATGATTATGACCTGAACTGGCCAGGTATCTTAAAACGATCGGATAAAGTTCTGGATGACTCTCCCCGTATTGATCCAAGGTTTGAAATATTTGAATCCTCGAGTTCTTAGTTTCTTCAGGATCTTCGGCTCTATCAATCCAAAACCTCAAAATATCTTCAACCATTCCTAATCGATCGTATAGTAATGTGATTCCTGGTACGAAATCGTGGGTGAGACAAACTATCAAAGCTTGCGTGGGTTCATAGCTCAATTTATCACCACTGGCACCTTTCGTGAGTAAACTTAGAGCCCGTTGCGTCATTTTACTGTCACCTGGTCCTAATTCGGCAGCCCTCTGAAGATAAAGCTCCAGCAGTGTCCCCCAAACTGCTTCCCGATCTTCTTCCGCTTGCTTTCCGTATGGCGCTTTAAAATTGTCATCTTCCTTGGCTTCCTTATTATTTACATCGTCTTCTTCCCACATTTTTTCATTCCATCGTCGCCAGGCGATTGTCTCGAGAAACCTGATGAAGCATTGAGGTTGATCAATGAAGAATGCGAAAAATTTTCGGATTGAAGGTAAACACTGAAGTGGCGAATTATCTAGTTGAGAGTTCTCTACTCCGACGGTTTCTTCAACTCGGCGAGGGCTCGTCAACTTCTGAGTGGCTCTTGAGCTGGAAAGAGGAGATAATTGAGCCCGAGAAGAGGTAGGGGCTTTGCTCTTTGGTGACACGGGTATAACAGATGAAGGCTCTTCAGGTTGCATTTTAACACCAGAGCACACATCAATCATCAGGTCTGTGGTCTCTTCTGATAGATTAGCTAACAGAGGTTTTCCATATCTCAGCAAGTTTGCTTCGGCCTGAAATTTAATAAGGGATAAATAAAGACATTGATTGATGAATAAAGGCCTGCATGCAAAATTCAGTTCATTACCTACTTACTTGAACATTTCCTAAAGATCTCATAAACCTGAGTGCATCGAGCCACTCCCCTCGATCTTCTATTTGTATTCTGAGATATTCCTCGTCTTGGCGGTATTGCTTGGCTAAATAAAGTGCTGGTTCAAAATATCCGGCCTGGCGACAAACCCGGATTGCTGTCTCAAGATCAAATGGTAGTGGATCACCGCTCTCTCGAGAGGTGCGTTCATTCGCTTTGATGAAATCATCCAGCTTTGCATGATCTTTGAGCTTGGTGTAACAGCTTTTTAGGCAATGGGGAAATAACGGGTGGATTAGTATTTTGCATGAACTGTGAGCAGATTCAGATCTATAGATAATAGTTTCAAATTTACTTGAGAAGTAGGGTCGTGTGGTCTGCATTAGCCACACCTCTTGCATGTAGTTCTTGTAGGTAGGAGGTTAGATTTGATATCCTTTGAGCATCTAAAAACTGTGCCGGAGGGAGATAAACTATTGAATCCGGTACTTTTTGCTGGCAATTGAACAGGGTGTATTCGCGAGACTAGACTGACTTTTCTTACTACTATACTAGGTTGAACGTATCCGATAGTGTTGATATATTGTTGGACAGCTCCTTCGTAATCAGACTTGTCATACAAATAATCACCAAGTCTTCTGGAAATCTCTGATAGTTCCCTAGCATCTGCTCCGGTAGATTTAGCCACGTTGGTTTCCAAAATATTCATATCCCGAGAAAGACTAAAGTTGAAATTGATGGACTGAAGGTGTTGAGTGCTAGATCAGTAAGGTTGAGAAATGTTTTATTCTCACTGACCCGTTTTCTATGATGTCACATAGTTGTAAAGTATAGGAAATCTATACATGTCACAGATGTTTTCTTAGGTACGGTTCGGCTGCAGAGAATTTCTGTAACTATTTCTCCGCCGCCCACCAAAACCTTGCACACAAGTGTGCACATGTGAGATACAGATACAAGCTCTGAGTCCGAGGGTTCGGCAAGCTTGTAAGTCTGGATATTTTTATATCCAGACTTGCACACATATGGCCAAAGTGTGCCAAAATTTCAATCCGCCAAATAGGTGGATTGAAATTCTG